>APFE031155834.1:70034-146792 GCA_000404065.3 Pinus taeda | reverse complement strand
TTTTCTTGTCTTGGTACTCAATTAGCTCATAGTCATCTTATCATCCTCAATCTGATGGGAAAACTAAGATAGTAAACAAATTTTTGGAAGGATATCTTCGTTGCTTTGTATCTAATAAACAAACACAATGGCTAAAATCGTTGCCTCTAGCTGAATGGTGGTATAACAATTCCTTCCATACAACAACAAAAATGAGCCCATTTATGGCACTTTATGGATATCAGCCACCATCCATCACATCATATTTAAGAGAAAATTCTAGGGTTCAAGTAGTGGAACATCACATCGAGCATCAACAACAAGTCCTTCAACTCTTAAAGGATAACCTCATGTTGGCGCAGAATAGAATGAAACAACAGGCAGATCAACATCACAGAGAAAGAAGTTTTGATGTAGGTGATTAGGTATTCCTATGGCTACAACCATATAAACAAATGTCCCTCAAGAAAGCTAAGAAGGATGATAAATTATCACCAAAGTATTATGTTCTATACAAGGTGTTGCAAAAGATCGGTACTATGGCATACAAATTGGAGCTTCCTACAGCTTCTCGAGTGCACCCAGTTTTCCATGTTTCATGTTTAAAGAAGGTTATAGGCGACAAGCTCCTAGTTCAGACAATATTGCTAGAACTTGATGAGGAAGGAAAAATTATATTGGAACCGGAAGCACTCAGAGAAACAAGAACTCAACAGCTATGAAATGAATCAATTTCGGAGTATCTCATTAAGTGGAAGAAATTATCTGCTAAAGATTCCACATGGGAGGATGAGAATTTTATACAGAAGCATCTATAACTACTCAAGCTTTGAGGACAACACTTTCTTAAAGGAGAGAGGCATGTTAGGTCCCTATAATACTAGTGATTACCCCATTACTATTGTACTTGTATCCCTTGGTAATATTGTTGTGACCCTATTGTCCCCATATTGTTATTACTGTGCCCCAAAGAATCCCTCTATTATTATTTTTGTGCCTTTATATTATTATTGTTAGGTCAGTTGCGTTATATTGTGACTCCTTAGAATCCTATATATATAAAGGAGGTTTTGTTATTTGAATAATCAAAGAATCATTCATTTGTGTAATGTAAAGGAGGTTGCCCCCTCGAAGAGGCTGAATTCTAAGGCGTTGATCTATATTTTTTATCTCTTTGTGAGCTGGTTTCATAACATAAAAACTATAATGATGCAAGCCTAGATCTTGCAATACCTAGGAACTTTTATCTCTGTTATATACAAATGCATCATCATCATTATGCCAAATCAATTTCAATAATTGGCAAATTCACACCATCTCATTTCAACATGTGGAAGCTTTCCAATATATGGCTCAATATCGTTTCATATATTATCAATCTCACATCCACCCACTTTTAAACAATTTCATAACTTTTGAACCTTCAAACAATGTTCAAATGCCTCCTTAAATCATATCAATGCCATCATTCACGTGGGCTTACATACATCATCCCAAACTTCAATCTTTCCAATTCAAAATTTACACACTTTCATACCGCATAAACATTATTCAAACCAATCTTGTATATGCGATTTCAAGATCAAATTTAAAGATCAATGAAACAAATGCGCCCATATTATAATTCAAACTTGACAGTTTGACACATAAACATCACCATTTTAATCATTAACTATTCGGAAGCAAACAACCCAATAACTCTCATTATAGATTGCACCCTTATTCAATCTGGCAACTTGTTTAATTATAACCCCAGTGCTTAATTCTCATTTGTTTGTCCAGTAACTCCATTTGGATTAAAATTCAAACAACAACTACTCGCAGTTCTCATGTCATCCCACCTGCATTTATGGTTTTTCAATACGGATTTTCAAACAAACTTCATAAATAGAGTGCCCGTATGTTGACACTGTGCCTAGCAATCATATATCACTTTCATGCATTATCACTTATGCAACCCTATTATATCTTACCTGTTCTAGACCGTGCCTTTCAATTTCTGGGCAATTCCTTCTAGCATATCCTTTCCAAAGCTACTGGTTTCTTAAATTTCTTTTCAAACTGCATTATGTTAAAACGGTGTTCAATATACGACATAAACAAACGGTGTTTATCTACCCACAACGTTTCATTCCTTCAACTGGATTTTCCATTATTATGGATCGATTTCCATGGTTCATAAATATTTACAATGGCATCACTCATTTAATACCTCCATACGATTACCATTTAAATGCTGTATCAACTCTGCTTTGATTTTATAATGGAATTCTCTTATTAACACAAGAACTAGTTTGAAAACAAACACAATCAAACAAATTACTGCTCACCGAAGCTTCCATGTTTCTGAAGGGCTGCGCCCATCTCTCTCTACTTGCCTAACTTTTAACGCTGTCAACACACCAATTTCTAAACCTGGTTAACACTTCTGAGTCCACCGTTCCAGTTTTGTAAAGTGCTCCTCGGCCGAACTGCTCCAGTCGAGTCGACTGTGCATTTATAAGATTTGCATTTATTTAAATTGCAATGTTATTTCTTCACATCACCATTTCAATCTTTATTACTGTTTCATTTGTCCATCGACAAGAAAATATATTTGATTCAATTACAAATCCAGAAGATGCAAAATTCCAGTTACTACATAAGAAAGACAAATTTCTCTACTGCTTTCTGTCCTACAGCATCGATTCACTGAATTTGAATCAATTTTTCAATGTTTTCACCTATCTCTATTCAATAGCTAAACCTGAACGCTTCTTGGTTCTTCCGGAACTCACGAATTCATACTAGCGCTCTCCTTTGTACTTTTATTGCTGTCCATCAAACTACAGATCGAGAACCAAATTACTGGACAGACTTAGATTTAACAATACTTTTTATCAATTTCCATATCGTTAGTAATAACTTATGTGCAGAGCTACCAAACATATTCACATAAATCGAATTCAGTTCTTCCCAAGACTTATGTTTTGTGGCTTCAGGCACTCAGTAAATAGCATTTGTTGCAATTGATTATATTTAAGAGGACAGCTCAATCTTAAAATTACAGTCACCATTCTTGCAGAGATTATATTCAATTCCATCCATAAACACTCAGCTAAGGCGCATGATCCAATTCTCAATTACAAATTGAACAAGAATTTCCCAATTAACCAAAACATATATAATCTGAAACAAAACAATAACTTACAAACTTTTATTGGGAAGATATTTCAATTCTGTGGCCCCTTTACAATTGCTGAAGGCTTACAGCCTTGCAGTTCAAGCCTACTCTCCATCTCAATGTCTTGTTCTCTCAAAACCCCTTCCTATTTATACAATTTTTAAAAATAATCGAATTTAATGCTCAATCCCTTAATATCTCAATATCACTAAAATATCTCAAAAAATCCTATTATCTAGAATCTTATCCCTTTATATCCTTAACTACTCAAATTCTCTCATATCCTTTTATTAATAAAAGGATATTTTTAAAAATCCTCACTTTCTCCTATTTTATTTAAAATAACAAATTAATTAAATAAAATATTAAAAATTGTCACACCCCGTTTTCTAACATATTTACAAATAAAAAATGCCCTTGATGCTCCTGCATCAGACTCCCCATGTAAGAAAATTCATGACCACCTGGTCATAAGTCTGGATATTTCCTCCTGGATCCCAAATTTTATTTTGTAATATTTCCTTGCTTGTTAATTGCTCTATTGCTGTTGTTATCTGTTGTTGTTCTCCAGGTCTCCATATTTTGTGTTGTAATGCTCCACTTGCTCTGCTCTTGCAATATTTTGCTATCTTTCTTTTCTTGCTTCTCTTTTGTCTTACTGCTGCTAGTCTCTTCTAGGATTCTTTCGTCATCAGTCTTCTGATACTTTCAATCTCTCGGTCCAATAAATCTCCCGGTTGCTGAGCTAAGAGGACTTCCTCAGTTTTTACTTTCTCTATCTGTACTGTCACTTGTTGACTTCTTGTTTCTTTGCTTGTTTCTATTCTGACTGCCACCCGATCATCCATGCCCTCTTATCTTCTGGAACAGAAAACTTCTTCTCCCTTCATTTGACTGCTCGACTGAGTCAAATATTCTTCAACCCCTACAATAACACCTGCATTCACAAAACACTTGTTATAACAAAAATCATAAGGCCTCAGTGCCTTTTCTCCCTTTTCTAGCATTTCAATATGCTGTCCTGAATTTTCCATCTCAACCAGCACATCAGTATGTTGATTCTCTCTACTCAAAGAATCCTCTGAAGAATTCTCAAGACTATCAACCAGTCTTCCTCTCACATCATCTGCTTCCATGATATCTTTTTGCACTCATTCACTGTAGTAAACTCTTTCTTCTGCCATCTCTCTGTCATACTCCAAATTCTTCAACAAATATTCCAGCAATGCAATTTCTCTGTGGTATTGCTGAGGCATAACATCACCATCACTTACAGTCCCTGCATTCATATACAACTTGTCAGTTTGAAAACTACAAGTTTCAACAACCTTAACTGTTGGTTCATATACCAGCTCTTCCAGCTGATCCTCTTCTTCATTCACATGAACTTCCTCTTGTACTGCAACAGTAAAAGCATCACTGCTTTCTTCTTCAAAGTACTTATATCCCATGCTTGTGACAGTTTCACAAGATTTCCCATCTTTTTCCGTAAAACCTGTAATCACATCACAATTGTCAGCTATAAAAATATATGGTTCTACATTATCCAGCTGATATGGATCTGCCCAATAGTTCAAGAAATCATCAATGATATCCTCCTCTATTTCATCAATGGAAACCTCCTCTTTCAACTCAGCTGCTCTGAGTTCTTCACGTCTCAACTGTACATCCATCATCTGCTCAAGCTTCCTCAGCTCTTTTGTTAACTGCATGTTTATCTGTCGATCTCTTTTCTGTTGTAGCCTCTGCCACTTCACTCTCTTCCTCATTAGCCAACCCTGTCCCTCGCCTCTCATATTCTCCTACAACAACTCCATTAACAACTCAAGATGAATAGCAATCTCAACTTTCTCTTTCTCATACTCCTCATGAGTCCATTGCTTCAATATGCCATTTGCCTTGGCATCTTTCACCCTCATTCTATTGTGGCCTCTCTCTGAACCTCTACTCTTTTCTTTATGACTTTCAGTAGTCATCTCCTTCACCATGAGTTCCTCACCCATGAGTTGCATCAAGCCTCTGCAACAATAAACTCTTCAGCTGCCACTTACCTCACCAATCCCTTCCTTCGGATCTGGTCTTTTGGTATCACCAGGTCCTCTGCTGGAACCTTTCGAGCATTCTCTTCTGCTCCTTCAGGCTTCTCTCATCTTCAACTTTCAAGAACATACTTTTCCTTTTCATTCAACCTCTGTTTAATCTTCAGGTTCTGCCACACTCATCTAGAATCCTTTGCTGAACTCCTTCATAACCGCACTTCAGCTGTGATCTACTTCTTCCTGCTGAGATTTCTCCACTAAGCCTGCAACCAAATTCTACAAATAGTCCAGAGTTAAATATCAACTACACAATCTCACCTTTCAAGATCCTATTGATCTCGCTTCATTCCTCAACTGCACTTGCATACCTTCGCTGCCATCTTCCTCAGTTTCACAATCCAACATTCATTCACCACATGCAGTTAACTAAATTAAAAAAAAAAACTTGAATCCCTTTTCCAGAGCCATTCCAGGCTCTGATACCAAATTGATGCAAGCCTAGAGCTTGCAATACCCAGGAAATTTTATCTCTGTTATATACAAATGCATCATCATCATTATGCCAAATCAATTTCAATAATTGGCAAATTCACACCATCTCATTTCAACATGTGGAAGCTTTCCAATATATGGCTCAATATCGTTTCATATATTATCAATCTTACAGCCACCCACTTTTAAACAATTTCATAACTTTTGAACCTTCAAACAATGTTCAAATGCCTCCTTAAATCATATCAATGCCATCATTCACGTGGGCTTACATCCATCATCCCAAACTTCAATATTTCCAATTCAAAATTTACACACTTTCATACCACATAAACATTATTCAAATCAATCTTGTATATGCGCTTTCAACATCAGATTTAAAGATCAATCAAACAAATGCGCCCATATTTTAATTCAAACTTGACAGTTTGATACACAAACATCACCATTTTAATCATTAACTATTCGGAAGCAAACAACCCAATAACTCTCAATATAGATTGCGCCCTTATTCAATCTGGCAACTTGTTTAATTATAACCCCAGTGCTTAATTCTCATTTGTTTGTCCACTAAATCCATTTGGATTAAAACTCAAGCAACAACTGCTCACAGTTCTCATTTCATCCCACCTGCATTTATGGTTTTTCAATAAAGATTTTCAAACAAACTTCATAAACAAAGAGCCCGTATGTTGACACTGTGCCTGGCAATCATATATCACTTTCATGCATTATCACTTATGCAACCCTATTATAACTTACCCGTTCTGGACCGTGCCTTTCAATTTCTAGGCAATGCCTTCTAGCATATCCTTTCCAAAGCTATTGGTTTCTTACACTTCTTTTCAACCTGCATTATGTTAAAACGGTGTTCAATATACGACATAAACAAACGGTGTTTATCTACCCACAGCATTCCATTCCTTCAACTGGATTTTCCATTATTACGGATCGATTTCCATGGTTCATACATCTTTAAAATGACATCACTCATTTAACGCCTCCATAAGATTACCATTTAAATGTTGTATCAACTTTGCGTTGATTTTACAATGGAATTCGCTCATTAACAAAAGAACTGGTTTGAAAAAAAAACACAATCAATCAACTTACTGCTCACCGAAGCTTCCGTGTTTTTGAAGGGTTGCACCCATCTCTATCTGCTTTCCTAACTTTTAACGCTATCAACACACAGATTTCCAAACCTGGTTAACACTTGTCAATCCATCGTTCTAGTTTTGTAAAGTGCTCCTCGACCGAACTGCTCCAGTTGAGTCGACTGTGCATTTATAAGATCTGCATCTATTTAAATTGCAATGTTATTTCTTGACATCTCCATTTCAATCTTTATTATTGTTTCATTTGTCCATCGACAAGAAAATAGATTTGATTCAATTACAAATCCAGAAGATGCAAAATGCCAGTTACTACATAAGAAAGACCAATTTCATTACTGCTTTCTGTCCTACAGCATCGATTAACTGAATTTGAATCAATTTTTCAACGTTTTCACTGATCTCTGTTCAATAGCTAAACCTAAATGCTTCTTTGTTCTTCCGGAACCCACGAATTCATACTAGCGCTCTCCTTTGTACTTTTATTGCTGTCCATCAAACTACAGATCGACAACCAAATTACTGGACAGACTTAGATTTAACAATACTTTTTATCAATTGCCATATCGTTAGTAATAACTTATGTGCATAGATACCAAACATATTCACATAAATTGAATTCAGTTCTGCCCAAGACTTATGTTTTGTGGCTTCAGGCGCTCAGTAAATAGAATTTGCTGCAATTGATTATATTTAAGAGGACTTCTCAATCTTAAAATTACAATCACCATTCATCCACAGATTATATTCAATTTCATCCATAAACACTCAACTAAGGTGCATGATCCAATTCTCAATTACAAATTGAACAAGAATTTCCCAATTAACCAAAACATATATAATCTGAAACAAAACAATAACTTACAAACTTTTACTGGGTAGATATTTCAATTTTGTGGCCCCCTTACAATTGCTGAAGGCTTACAGCCTTGCAGTGCAAGCCTACTGTCCATCTCAATGTCTTGTTCTCTCAAAACCCCTTCCTATTTATACAATTTTTAAAAATAATTGAATTTAATGCTCAATCCCCTTAATATCTCAATATCACTAAAATATCTCAACAAATCCTATTATCTAGAACCTTATCCCTTTATATCCTTAACTACTCAAATTCTCTCATATCCTTTTATTAATAAAAGGATATCTACAAAAATCCTCACTTTCTCCTATTTTATTTAAAATAACAAATTAATTAAATAAAATATTAAAAATTGTCACACCCCCATTTCTAACATATTTACAAATAAAAAATGCCCTTGATGCTCCTACATCATATAATAAGTCCATTCACCCAATTTCTATTAAGAATAGTCATGTATTTATTTCAGCAAATATTTTGGTAAGCAGTAAGAGGTTGCTCATTCTATTAACAACATAATTTATTACTCAGTTTGTTATTAGGAATAATCTTGTATTTACTTCAACAAATATTTTAATAAGCAGTAACAGGTTATTCATTCTATTAACAACATCATTTATCCATAGTTTTCCTATGACCCTACACTCGAGTCCAATATTAACAAAGAACATGACATATTAACTTCCCAGTATGTTATCCATGATAACACTTAGGAATAGTTTCTGAAGTCTATTGGTCGAATTAGCTAAGGTTTTCAAATTTTCTCAAAATAAAGTTCATGATCATAGTGTTTTTGGTCTTCATGTCATGATGTGGGGTCCATATAAGTTCAAAAAGGGCTAGTCATAAAGGTTCAATTTCAAAATTTCATGTGTCTCAGACTTATTCATTCATAATTTCTATTCAAGCACTTTTACATAATTTTGTATAAAATTCAGTTAGGGAAACTGAAGGTTTTCTATGGAAGTTTCTAACAATTGCGTAGCAGATCTTCCTTCCCGAACAATTGTCCCACTACAGAATTGCGCTAAAGTATACAATTGTCTTAAATGGTGGAGTAATGGTCCTTTTTATTTAAAAATCATGATTTTTGAGTCTTATGGTCTTCTTGTCTCTAGGTTAGAGTCGATTGTTGTATAGTTGTCTCTAGGTTGATTTGCAGGTGGCAAGAAGTTGACAAGGAGGATCCTTACGTGTTGCAGCCATGGCACACTTAAAACATTATAAAGGAGGTTTAGTTGTATGCTATGAACCTGCATACATGAATTTGTTGGAGGAAGACCCTGTTTTCAACCAAAATTTTGCCAACGTGGGATGCCTACATTTTTATGAGAAGTTGCAGGGTTTCCATGCACAGATTACCAAAGGCTTTGCTATCAATTTCTCAGGAGCATAAACGAAGGTTGGCTTGATGAATTTTTTAGTATCCCTTGATATAATTTCTCGTGCTATAGATATTCCCAAGTCTAGTGAGATGCAGTTCAAGGTTCAACAGTTCAAGCAACCTAATTGTGATGATTTTCTAAAGGATCAATACAAAGGAATTGACATGACCGCTAACATCTCTAGGGTTTAACTCAAAGAGAATTTTTCCAAATTTGTAATGGTCATCCAGAAATATTTTACATGTGAAAGCATAATAAATCATAAAAAATAAAAAAAACTCAGAAAATTCAAATTTCGTTGCGACTCCCCATAGTTAAGTTGAAAATTTGCTACAAAATTGTTGTAGCTTATCATTGAGGAAAATGAAAGGAAAAATTTTAGTTAAAGGAGTTCTAATGGTATGCGTTTAGCTAATAAACATCAATGTAGACTTCAACACTGTCATAAAGGTCAAATAGCTAGCAAATAGGTGCTTTTTGAAACTTGCTACGGAAATTCTGGAAATGATTATTTTAGTAGTCAACTTCTAGCTCACTTTCTGACCAAATGCAAAGGAAATTTCAAAATATTCAGGAGGTTTTTGTTAAGTGCGAGCTCATCTACAAAAGTCTGTCACCGTTTTTACACATACATTAGGGTTTGGAAGATATATACTCATATTTGAGGCCTATTTTACAAAAATTTTCCAAGCCATATTTGTTGCAGAAATTTTGAAATTTGACTTGGTGAAGGTCCAGGTCAGCAAAGTCAACCAGGTCAGCACATCCATGTGGTACATGAGATAGATGAATGGAAATTAGTTACAATTTCATCTGAGGTGCATGAAACTTGAGATTATATATATGCTTTCATTATAGTAAAATTAAAAAAATATGGTGATATGGTTCCTTGTAAGGATAATGGAGTACAAGACTGCCTTCTATATTTGATTGTTTTAGTTCATATTAAAAGTAAATGTATAAATAATCATTGGAAATTCTATTGACCCTAGATAAATCTTATGTTAAAAGTGGAAAATCCAATAAATACATACATGGATAAATAGAAATCAATTATAATTTCATCTGAGGTGCATGAAACTTGAGATTCTAGATATTCTTTCATTATAATACAGTTAAAAAGTGATGGTGAAATGTTTTCTTGTAAGGAGAATGGAGTACAAGATTGACTTTTATATTTGATTGTTTTGTTTGGAATATATATATATATAATATATATATATATATTATATTATATATATAATAATATAATATATATATATATATAGAATTTTTTGAATGATCATCTACATGAGCACTAGTGTTGGATTTTATATGCCTGTGGTGACCTTCCATGTATAATTGTGTCTTTAAAATTGTGCCTTCTAGTAACTACAAAAGATTTATGTTATAATGTAAGTTATAGATTCCTATATTGACACATGTTATTTTATATTCATAACATTCCCACTCCCTTCAAAATGGTTTCTTGAAGAAGTGATAAATATAGTTATTTTGAAGGGGTAGTAGGTGTGGGGGGATACTCTATGATCCCAAAGGGAAAGAAGAATTATCTTATGCTCGTTGTCTATGAATCTCTACTAATAATTTGGCAGAGGTCTATACATTTTTGCGAGGTCTCAAACTAACATTGGATTGCCATAATACCTCTATCATTTTACGAGGAGACTCCACGATACTTATATGGTAATGCACAATACTTATCACCCCCCCAAGCATGAAATAACATGAACCTTGACCAGAATGTGGAAGGAAGTATCAATATTTAAGAAATTAAAAGTTAAAGTATCAAGGTTTAAAAAAGTAAAACCTTTTCAGGTTCTAATATAGCACAATTCTAAAGTTGACACACTTGCAAAATAGGGTGTAAGGCTAAATGTCAGGGTTTTAAGTTTTAATGGGCACGTTAGTTCATCAAGTTATACCTTAGAGATGTCAAGACACAAAGTTAAATGTTGGGGTTCTAGGTGTTAATGGGCTCATTAGTTTATAAAGCCATACCTTAAGGATCTCAAGACTCTACACATAAGATCTATTTCCTAACCACATAGGAAACTTATCTTTAGTAGCCGAAGTGTCACTTGTACATTTACATTAGAAATTGGGGATTAAGTCAGGGATATTACACACAAGCTGATCCTGTAGGAAATCATGTCACCCTTGTTCATTTAAATAGGGATATGTAGGCCATATCAGGTCTTTCTTATACATTATCACATGCTCATTAGGTTTATTAGAGGGTTATTTAACCTTTAAAATCATATTTTTTATGAAGACTCTTTCCATTAAGTCTTCACGATTTTTTTTCTACTTCATTAGCAATAGGTCCCTATAATACTGTGTGTCCCATAGCAGCCCACTATTGTTATTGTTGTGCCCTTACATTATTATTTTTTTGTAGTCCCTAATTATATTTTTACCCTTTTGACTCCTATATATACCGAGGAGGTCTTGTCATTTGAATCATCCAAGAATTGTTCATTTATGTCATGTAAAGGGAGGTTTCACTCTTGAAGTGACTTATTATCAAGTAATTGATCTATACTGTCTTATGTTTCTGTTCCATTTTCATCTAGATACATAACATTTGGTATCAAATATCTTGATCCTAGGGTTTTGTTGCTTCAAATGGGTCATCGTGGGATTTTTTCTATATATTTTTTTTTATAATTATTTAGAATGTGAAATTGTTACCATGCAGATGTGAAATGTTTATGAACATCTGGTTGTAACTTTATACCTTGGTTCTCTATAGTTTTAGATATATGGTCCAAGCAAGTTAGGTTTTTTTTATGCTACATAACTCAGTCTCAAACAAGAGTTCCAGGGAATATCCTCATAACTTTCTCTTCAAGCATCAGATTTGAATTCCAAAAAAAAGAGACTAAAAGTGCACATGCTATAGTTTTTTAGGTATGAGTTTTAGGGCTGAATTTTGAAATAGTGACACGTAGAATCCTATTCAAGTTAGCTCTATTGAACTAGTCCATAATCAGGTCATCGTGAGAGATTTGGCATAACTTTATCTTAAATAATATAATCTCAATACAACTTGTGAGATTAGAAAGAAGATATATATAGAGCTACCTCATGACATAATTTAAGACCATGGGAGGCCAAAATCACTAAGATACAACAATTTCAAAGCCAATCAGATCAACAAGCTCAAAATCAAGCTATTAAAAGGTGTGTATTTTTAAATTTGCATAAATTTTATTTGAAAAAATAGTTTGAAGTGATTCAAAGGGCATATTGAAGCATATATATCATTAATTGGTACCAAAATACCTTTCAAGAAAAAAACCTACACCCATTAAGACATAAATCTATACTATGACACATGAAAAGGAAGAAATACAACATGACATATCAAAATTACAGGACCAAATGAAACATTTTTTCTCTCATAAAGAGCAACCAAAGATGAATTGGAAGCAATGATGAAAGTATTAAAAGTGAGCATAAAATGGGACATGGAAGGTTTAAAAGTAGACGTCAAAAGATTTGAAGTAAGGTTTCACAAAGTTGCTACAAGAGAGGCTTCCTAATGGTGACAAGGTAGTCCATGAAACCCACGATGAAAACAAAAGGAATGTGAATCATGACTTTAGAGACTCCAACTTTGGGTTGAAGACAAATCGCATTACAAATTTTGAATTAAGGAAGTTTGATGGCAAGGATTCGATAACATGGATACTACAGATGGAGTAGTTCCTTGATCTACATGATCTACAACACACACAAAAGGTACACATTGCATCTTTATGTTTAAAGCCTAATCAATTTATATGGTATCGATGGCTTTTCTATCAAAAATCACTTGTCACTTGGACAAATTTTACGGAGCAATTTATAACACAAAATGAGTATGTAAAGATCAATACCTTCTTTAGCCAATTGATAAATCTCAAAAAAAAGGGTTCATTTGGGGAGCACATTGAGGACTTCCAATGATTGAATATAAAGGTAACTAACATTCTAGAGGATCATCTGATTGATTTCTTCATAGGGACTTTAAAGGATAACATCTGACATGATTTTCACTTTTGGGAACCTAATTCGTTATAGAATGTATTCGTAGTTGTAAGGAAAGTTGAAAGAAAAATTATGGCAACAAGGAGGTCTACCAAACACAACTGTAAAGATGGAACTATTTTAACTCCTAGCCTCCAACAACATACAAGGTTGACACCACAAAAATTAGAGGAAAAAAGAGTAAAAGGGTTTTGTTATAGTTCTTATAGCAAATGCAATATGGGTCATAAGTGTTTTGAGTAGAAATTATTTAACATAAATTGTGAAGAGGAGGAAGAAAATGAACAAGAAACATCAAAAGATGAATATATACACTAGGAACCAACCCCAAGGGTTGAAAAAGAAGAATGAATTTGACTATATCTTGTAATGTGTTGGTGGTAAACACCACCCCTCAAACTCTCAATATAAAATTATATATCAAGAAGAAAAATGTAACAATGCTAATTGATTCAGGTAGTACTCATAATTTTATTCATTGTAAGATAACAATGGATTTGAATTGCTTTTTATATCTAGCACTAGAGTGTCAAGTGATTCTTACCAATGGAGGAACTATAAATTGCTTAGGGAAGTGACATAATATCAATCTATCCATGGGGGAATATTTATTGAATAGCCCAATGCTTTCCATTCCAATGGGTGGTGTGGATATTGTATTAGGAGTCTAATGATTACAATTTTTGGGGATGGGATGATAGTTTTTGATTTTCAATTTATTTTCTTGAAAATTTTCTGGAAAGGAAAGGAAATTGAACTAGGGGTTATCATAGGAAAACCTGGTAAGATAATCAACTATAATGGCATGACAAAAATTTTGAGGAAGGAACAATGCAGGGTATTTTCACAATTATGCTCACTAGATGTTCAAGCATCTAATTCATCCATTTCTCAATATCTCCAAAGTTCTTTTGTCAATCATTCCAAGCTATTTGAAACTCTCAAAGGTCCTCCACCCATTTGTGATCATGATCGTGCTATTTGCTTGATTCTAGGAAGTGTTCCTCCAAACATCATACTTATAGATATCCCTATGTCCATAAGATTGAAATTGAAAATATGGTTGTAGAAATGCTAGAGGCAGGTATAATTCAACCTATCCAAAGATATTTCTCATCTCTAATAGTATTAGTGCACAAGAAGTATGGATCATGGTGTATGTGTCCAAATTGTAGAGAGCTCAACAAGGCCACTATTAAAGAGAAATTTCCAATTCCTTTCATTGATGAATTGTTGGATGAACTACATTGAACAATTTAGTTAACCAAGTTGGAACTTCATTCAAGATATCATCAAGTTAGAATGAAGATAGAAAAAAATTTGAAAAACGAAATTTAGAACTCCTGAAGGCCATTATGGTTTTTTTGTCATTCCTTTTGGCGTTACTAATGCACCTTCCACATTTCAAGGTTTGATTAATTTCACTTTCAAACATTTCTTTAGAAAAACCGTGTTAGTATTTTTTGATCATATACTAATATACAACAAGTCTTAGAATGATCATTTTCAACATCTTGACAGGGTGCTAAAACTAATAGAGGAGAAAAAATTGTATGCAAACCCCTCCAAATGTTTCTTTAGGGTACAGGAAGTAGAATATTTATGTCATATTTTTTATGATGAGGGTGTTAAGGTAGACCATGAAAAAATTAAAGCCATCAGGGAATATAAAATTCCCACAACCTTAAATAATCTTTGAGGATTTCTCAGGTTGATAGGGTATTATCACAAGTTTGTTAAGAATTATGGGAAAATAGCAGCACCTATAACAACATTAGTAAATAAATTTCCATTTTGTTGGACTATAGAAACAACTAAGGCCTTTAAACATCTTCAAGGGGCAAGGTGTCGAGAATTGGTCCTATCTACACCAGACTTCACAAAAACCTTTATTGTGGAATGTGATGCCTTAACAAATGGCATTGGTGTTATTTTAATAGAAGAAGGAAGACTCGTTGTTTTTGAAAGCCATCTAATCAAGGGAAATTTTTTATGCAAACATATTTATGAGAAGGAAATGTTGGAAATACTACATGCCCCTGAATTAATGACACCCTTACCTAATTGGAAGAAACTTCCAGGTAAAACATAGATCATGATAGTCCTAAATACCTATTGGAACAAATATTATCTTCGGAAGAGAATAAAAAATGGCACATAAATATGTTGGGTTATTAATTTGAAATCATGTACAAAAAATGAAGAAAAATGTTGTTGTAGATGAACTCTCAATAAGGGATGAGGATGTGGAGGCATTTATTTGTGTCATTTCTATTATCCAACCTAATTGGAAAACTGAAGCAAGGGATGAATTGAAGAATGATGAAAAGGTGTGAAAAGTAATTCAAAAGTTGCATCAAGATCCCAGTGTATCCGATACATTTATCTGGAAAAATGATTAACTATGGTACAAAGATTGCTTTTATCTATGTAACAACTGCAAACTAAAACAAAAGTTTCTTTTGGAATTGCACACCTCTCTTATAGGAGGGAACTCAATATTTTAAAATATTACCTTCGGGTCAAGAAAGATTTTTTTGGGATGGCCTTAAATATGATATTCATAAGTTTGTGGGAAAATGTTTGGTTTTCCAACAAAAAGAAGTTGAGACAATTAAGACCCTATGTCTTTTACATCATTATCCATTCCAAATCAGCATTGGGAGGAGGTCTCGTTATATTTTATCATAGGTCTACCCAAGCCATAAGTAAAGACCGTTATCATGGTGGTAGTTGATAGAATTACCAAGTATGCAAAATTTTATGCAGTATCTCATCCTTTCAAATCTAGTATAGTCCCTATTGCATTTGTGGAAATAGTTCAAAATCTACATGGAAACCCAAATATTATTATAAGTGACAAAGATCCCATTTTCACTCGAAATTTTTGGACATAATTATTTTCCTGTCTTGGTACTCAATTATCTCATAGCTCATCTTATCATCCTCATTCTGATGGGAAAATGGAATAGTGAACAAATGTTTGGAAGGATACCTTTGTTTCTTTGTATCTAATAAACGAACAAAATCATTCAAGTGGTTACCTCTAAAAGAGTGGTGGTATAACACATCCTTCCATACAAAAAATATGATCGCATTTATGGTGCTTTATGGATATCATCCACCACCCATCACTTCGTCTCTAAGAGAGAATTATAAGGTTCAAGCAGTGGAAGATCACATCGAGCATCAACAACAAGTTCTCCAACTCTTAAAGGATAATCTAACTTTGGTGCAGAATCGAATGAAACAACAAGAAAATCAATATCTTAGTGAAAGAAGTTTTGGTGTTGGATATTGGGTATTTTTGTGGATACAAACATACAAGAAAATTTTCCTAAAGAAAGATAAGAGGGATAATAAATTATCATCCAATTACTATGGCCCTTACAAGGTGTTACAAAATATTAATACTATGGCATACAAATTTGAGATGGTTGCATCTTCATAACTATAACTACTTTCCATGTTTCATGATTAAATAAGGTTATAAGTGACAAGATCCTAGTTCAAACTATATTTCTAGAAATTAACTGTAGGTTTTAACCCTATATAGAAATTACCTGCATACGAATTCTAAAACATAGAAAATAAACAATGTGAGAGCATAGAACATAAAACACATATACATAGAGATTTTCCCCTGGATCCCAAAACTGGGACTACCAGCTTGATTTTTCATTATGTTCCTTTGAATTTTACAATACATATGTATACATGCTAAAGAATCGAATACCATGGACCAAAAACCATCGCGTCCAAAACTATGGACCGAAAACCATCATGTCCAAACAATGTGCGAAAACCATGCACAAAACCATAGGTAGGTCTGCCTAACCTAGTATAGGGTGCAAAAAACAATTTCCCCAGGGGGCTACCCACCCCCCTCAAAACCCCTGTGACCCCCCCACTACGTAATCGATGCAATGAAGGGTGGGCTCTGCCTCCCTCTAACCCCTCATTTAACTACATTGGCTAGTCATGGGAAGAATATAACACAACCCAACATTCTCCCACTTGTGGTTTTCTTTCCACAGGGGGCCGTATGAGAGATTACTCTTTTATCCAACCTTGCAATGCCCATTGTTTCTCTACACCAAGAGAACTTCTCAGAGCTCATAGATTTTGTCAATGCATCTGCAGTATTATTCAAAGTGTCTACCTTTACCAGCAACAACTTTTTATCTTCTATCATATCCCTCACAAAGCGATACTTAACATTAATATGCTTTGTTTTTTAATGGTAAGCAAGGTTCTTTGCCAAGAAAATTGCACTTTGGCTAAGACATTATATCCTTATAGCTCGTTGTACTAATCCCATACTTGAACACAATCTCTACAACCAAACTTCTTCCTTGCTTGCATGAGTGGATGCCATGTATTTTGCCTCTATAGTTGATAGTAGCACTACAGATTGTTTCTTACTCATCCAATTGACTGCACCTCCAAATAGGTTAAACACATACCCACTTGTAGATCTTCTCTGATCCAGATCTCTAGCCCAGTCTACATCAACAAAGCCACGAATATCCAACATTCTTTCCAATCTTGAGCTTCCTTGGTAGCACAAATTAGAATAACTAGTGCCACGCAAATGCCTGAAATCTCACTTCACTGTTGTCTTCTTCCCTGGTTTTGACATAAACCTACTCAATACTCCCACTGCATGTGCAATGTCTGGTCTAGTATAGACCATCACATACATCAGGCTACCGAATTCACTTGCATATGGAACACGGAACATGTCCTCTTCCTCTTCTTGTGTCTTGGGACACTATTCAACGGATAACTTTACACCTACAGGAATAGGAACCTTAACCAGTTTACTATCCTACATATTAAACCTCTGCAGTATTGTCTCGACATACTTCCTTTAGTTTAACTAGAGCTTCCACTTTTCCCAATCTCTTTTAATTTCCATGCCCAAAATATAGTTTGCAGCACCAAGATCTTTCATGTCGAATTTGCAGGACAATTGGGTTTTCAAATCCTGGATAATTTATTTGTCATTTCCAGCCAGCAACATATCATCCACATATAAGACCAGATAGATAACACAGTCGCCAATTAATTTAAAATACACATAGTGATTTGCTTTTCTTTTGGTGAAGCCAAGTCCCCGTATAAATGTATCAAATTTTTGATACCAAATCCTTGGTGACTGTATTAACCCATACAGAGACTTCTTTAATTTGCATACCAGTTCTTTCTTACCACTTGTTGCAAAGACTTCAAATTTCTTCATGTAGATCTCCTCTTCTAGATCCCCATGAAGAAATGTTGTCTTCACATCCATCTGTTTTGCCTCAAAATCAAAAGCAACATCGACAGATAACAATAATCTAATAGAAGCTACCTTGGCAATAGGAGAAAAAATATCACCAAAATCAATTCCCTGCACCTGGGAATAACCTTTTTCTACCAACTGAGCTTTGTATTTCTCCACCTTTCCTTATGTATTTGTCTTCTTCTTGAACACCCATTTATTGCCAATGGGTTTCCTTCCAGCCGACAACTCCACTAGATCCCAAGTCTCATTTTTGTTCAAAGATTCGATTTCATCAACTATGGCCTCCTTGCATATTTTTCCATCCTCTGAATCTACTACTTCCTTCACAGTTCTAGGATCATCATCAGTAATAGATAAAGAAAAATTTGAACAAAAAGAAGATGGACTATACCTTTGTGGCTGTCTTCTTTCTCGAATTGACCTTCTTAAACCCAGAGTTTGTGGCTCTTAATCTTCTAATTCCTCTTCTGCTGTAGATTCCGATTCTTCTTCCTTAAGCTCAAACTCTATCTTCTCAGGTTCCTTTGGTTGGACTTCATGTTTAATAACATATTTCAGCTCTCTAAACACCACATCTCGGTTGTACACAACCTTCCTTGTTACTGGGTTCCAAAGCTTATAACCATTTAAACCATCCTTATAGCCAATAAAGATGCACTTTTCATATTTACTATCCAACATGGTTATTTTCTCCTTTGGAACATGTACATATGCATCACATCCAAATACCCTCAGATGTGAAATAGAGGGTTTCTTACAAGTCCATACCTCTTGTGGAGTCTTATCCTCCAACGTTGATGAAGGTGATCTGTTGACCAGGTAACATTTTGTCTCCACCGCCTCTGCCCAGAATTCTTGTCCTAACCCAACACCATTGAGCATGCTTCTTTCCCTTTCCCACAATGTCTTATTAATTCTTTCTACAACTCCATTTTTCTCAGATGTGTATGGAGTAGTCTTCTATCGTGCTATACCACACCTTTTACAAAATTCTTCAAATTTCTTGCTGCAAAACTCTCCATCGTTATCTGACCTTAGCAACTTTATTTTCTTCTTTGTCTGGTTCTCCACCAGAGCTTTAAATTCATTAAACCTGTCAAAGACTTCAGATTTATTCTTAAGGAAATATATCCATGTATTCCTTGAGAAGTCATCTATAAATGATACATAGTACATAGACTTACCCAATGATGGAACCTTCATAGGTCCAAACACATCACTATGCAAAAGCTTTAAAATCTGTTTTGCCCTCTTACCACCAGAGGGGAAACTCACCCGATTCTACTTCCCATATACACAATTTTCACAAAAATAAAAATCTAGAGAGCCATATGATGCATGAATCATCATCTTCGCATCATCCACAATGGACATGTTCTTCCTTTCCCCATTTAGGAAGCCATGGAAGAGAAAGGAAAAAATCATAACCAAGAAAAATATATGGAAAAGAAGTTAAATAAAAATAAAAGTAATACTAAAAATCAATGGAGAAAAAAATATAAAGTACTTATCTCTTGATCTAATAATTTTAGGGAATTGTTAACTTCCTCTATGAAAAATTTATAAGAGAGTCTCATAAACATGTCATATATGTTTTCCACAAGCCAAACATCACTACCATTGGTAATAGGTTTTGAGGGAAAATTTCCTTTGACTTATTCTAAGGTGGATGGTCATCATCATCGTCATCAATATTAGTTTTTGATGCATGCTTCTTTCCCTTCCTTTTCTTCTTAGGACACCAGGAAACATAGTGTCCAAAATCATGAAAAATGAATAAATTGACCTTTGACATATCATTCTCCTTCTTATCCTAAATAGGAGTGGGTCTTCTACCTATATTATTCTTATCAAACTTTTCAAAGTTCCTTCTTCCTTTTCGCTTCCTTGTGTGAGCTGCAAGAGCTTGAGTTTCTCATCATGTATATTCTACAAGTTATTCCTGGACAAAAATCTTGTCTTCTCATTTGAATTATGAGAATATTATGAAGAAGAATAATGTTTACCCAAGGAGATAGATGGAGCATTGTCCTCTACATTTATTTTCTCATGTTCCTCTCTTGCCATTTTCTCCTCATAATCTACATACATTATATCTACCATGTGCACCATCCTGAGGAGGTCCTCGTAGAGATATATTTTTTTCTCCATTTTCCTTATTGTTGTATGTTCACTCTATGGTAATCATTCACACTCACAATTCACATCAACGAGAAGACTCCTCTGATACAAAAATTGATTTGGATCTCTCATCTACCGGAATTAACGAAGATATTTTATTTCTATGATGTTAGTATAATTTAATGTGAAAGAGTATGAACAACCACATGTGCATACTTTAAAGAAGAGGAAACATAATCACAACCATCAAATCAAATAACACACAGAAGTTGATAACGGATTTACCCGGTGTGGGTTACGTCTTCAGACCTTTTTTCAAGGGTGGGGAGGTCACTTCATTAATTATTACAAGATGATGGTGAGTACATGCTGTATTCTTTGTCATTACAAAGATAGACTTCCTTAACTAGAGTGGAATGTATTTCCATGAGACATTCTCCTATAGGAACTCTCACTCATATGGGCACTCCTTTGGCATGACAAAATATTGAATTCTCACATGAAGTAGAATTCAAGTATCCTCCAAGAGAATGGTAAACAAGTATCTCAACATCAAAATCATCATCTCAGCAAATCAAAAGAAAGACATGCATCACTGCAGTATATACATCTACTTCCAAGGATGGCCTAAAAATGCATAACTTTACTAAAGAAATGGATTGGACAGTTGAATTCGTGGTGCAAAATCATGTCAAATGATTGTAAATTCAACCCCTTTCTGACATTGTCAAAATCTGGAGCCTCAGGAATCTCAAATATTCCCTAAAGACTCCTTCTCGCTAGTTGATTGGAATTTTGTTGCTTAGATGAGAAATATGACTTCACCATTATGCTCCTTGCCAAACACTGAGTAAGATGAGTACAAAGGTGTCCTAGTCCTAAAACTGTAAAAATTTGGCCCTTAAGGAATCTTTTAGATTCCTCATGATTCTACAAAGATTCTTGATTGTTGACTTCTTGGAAATATGTTGCTTAGATGAGGGAACTGCCCACGTCGTCACATTCCTTGAGAAAAACTAGGAATAATGAGTATAAAGTTAGCATGCTCAGCCACCTTCAAAAATATCCCTCCACAGAGTCTTTTATATTCCATTTAGATTCCTATTTCATGGTTCCACCTTCATCAATCTGTCCAAGAAACTCTGTTGCTGAGGTAAGAAAATTGACAGTGAAAAATTCTAAGAAAAAATGAGTATATAGTTCACATGATTTTTCCACTGTAAAAAATTAACCTCCAAGGGAATCTAAAGATTCCTCAACATTCTGCAAAAAGGAATATTCCTACAAAGATTCCCTATATATTGAAATTTGTGTCATCATGGTTTCTCCCTAGTGATGGGTGTCAGGGTTCCACAACTCCTTTGTTCTCCTGCTCGACTTTTGCTTCCTCAACACTAATGCACAATGGATAATATAATTTCCTTCGGTGCATATAGCAAGTTTTCCCACTAGGAAACTTAGATGGTGGGTTAATAATAATAAATTGTTAATTAGCGAGTCGTGGGTTCAAAGTCTGTGAAACCCTTGTAATTTTATGCAACATCTCAGTGTTTTTTTCAATATGGTTTGAACTTTATGTTAGACGGTTTCAAGAATCCCACCATTTCCATCATTATAATGTGACTCCATTTGACCATGGTGAAGGGTACAAGGGGCTGAAGGGCCAATGCTCCAATGGGACGAGGGTCAAAAATGACCAAAGATCCAAGGAACTAAAGGTTCCAAGTGTTGGGATCACCAAATGGTGGAGGGTCGAATGGTCTGAAGGACCAAAGGGTGAGGTGGTGGAAGGACCGGAGAGACGAAGGACCAGAGGGATGGAGGACTGAAGGGACGAACGTTTCATTTGTCATTTGGTTAAATAATAATGGTTTCATTTTAAACATCTACCAATTTTATATGTGTGTCCACATATCATCTTTAGCCATTAGTTGTTCTCATATATCATTATAATATGGCTTAACCACCATATCTTGACTTGGGTGTATATTATAACCATTACATTACATTTCACCCACCAAATTCTAATACATTGGTTTCTAAAATAGCTTGTGATATGGTTATATTTATAACCATAATAATTTTTAGTAATAACCCTTTTTCTTTTATTATATTTTATATTTTTTGGGGGGGTTATTATATTATATTTATTTTTGTGTTTTAATATTTGTGTTTTGTCCCTTGCAGGGTTAGGAGGCCAATGTTTGAGCACCATGTGTTAATGACCAGTCAATGGCCACATAAGAAAAGCAGGTCCTACATCCCCTTATGACTTGTAAACTTTTGATGGTCATAAAATTGTCATACGAACTCCAATTTAGGTGTTGTTCATGTCATTATGTTCATAATGTCGAGCTCTACAACTTGATGGCAATGTTATTGAGATTCAAGAACTTTGAAATTTGGGCCTTTCTGGAACCACTCAAATCATTCCTCCCTAATGAGGAGCTTTTGATCTTCCAAAAGCATGAACAGAATCTGTAATCTAATGTGCTCCCTTGTATGTGCAACAAGCTCCCTGAAATGTCAGACTTCCTTCTCCTTCACCTTTGTTTTTCAAAGCAATAAATAATGAACCGACACTTGCATCCTCTAAAAATTTGTAGTATAATATTTAAAAACTACATGTTTAATTACATGGCCGATAAGGACTCAAGAATCCACATATTTTCCAAGAGTTTATAACACACTCTATGGTCAATTTGATATCATAATAGAAACCAACACCCCAGCTATCAATAAAAGGGCCAAAAACATCATCATGTTTCTTTCATAAGTGATGGAAAACACATCATCATTTTTACAATCATGTCACAAAAAATTATTTAGAATAAGATGACCATGAAAAGCTACCATATCTAATAAAACCATCTCTCACTCATCAAAGTGAATGGGTCACCATCATGGAGTTGATTCGCTTGTTGAACAATTTTTCCAACTACTTCCTACACAGGTGCTTTGTCCTTTAGATGCTGCTTTGGATGGAGCCTACAACATGTGGCTCTTTGATGTCCATCTCTATTGCAATGATCGGAAAAACTCTTCTTCCTCCATACCTACTTAACCTTCTTCCTTCCCTAATGTGGATAAGGCCTTTAACATCTCGTCCTCTTTCTTGTTCCCATTCTCTTCTAGCGCTCGCCAACCACATGGTTATACAAGCCACAAAAACTATATGGTTTTCTATGCCATGATTTCTGCTCATCATTAATAATATGCTTGTAATGAAAACAAACTTTAGAGTAATAAGACCTTTTATAAATTTATTTTTCTCTCTCTTTGGAATTCTCAATCTCATTTGAAAAATACCTACAATCACGATCACTGGAGGCTTGTGAGGTACTCTCAACATCCTTCATTGTCTTGGACATGTCGCATAAAGATTCTCTTGTCTCTTCCTTTCTGACATAGCCCAATCCTACATGTCATGGAAATTCCACCACTTGGATGTGATTCACAATGCCTTGCCCATTAGCTCATAGGCCCTTTCCTTCATGTCCCATTTTTTTCAATAAGGCTTGTACCAATGTATATAGTGTGATTTTCAAAAGAACCAAAATCATCATCATCATGTGAAAATGAAACTAAAGAACTACCAACAGTGTTTACCTCAGTTGTTGATTCTGAAGCAGGTGATGATGGCTTCGCTAAACCTTCGTTGCACTTAAACTTTTCCAATGCCTCTTCCATAGCTCGTAAATGAAGTTTCAATCCTTTCTTCTCTTTTTCTTCTTGTAGAAGTCTCCTCAATTAAACATTCTCTACTTCAAGGCTCAGATTGATCTTCTCATTTGATTGATGAGAATATGATGAAGAAGAAGAATGTTCACTTTAGGAGGTAGATGGAGCATCTTTCTCTTTCATTCTTTTGTTCCTCTCTTGCCATTTTCTCCTCATAATATGCATACACGTCCATCATGAGGAGGTCCTCGTAGAGATATTTGTTGTTCTCCATTTTTCTTCTTGTTTCACATGCAACATATGGTTATCATTCACACTTGCAATTCACATCAGCAAGAAGACCACTTTGATACCAAACTTGATCCAGATCTCTCAGCTACCGAAAATAACAAAGATATTTTACTCATAATATGTTAGCATAATTACATGTGAAAGAGTATGAAAAATCACATGTGCATATTTTAAACAAGAGGAAACATAATTACAACCCTTAAATCGAAGAACACACACAAGTTGATAAGGGAGTTCACCCATTGTGGGTTAGTTCACCTAATATGCATTACGTCTCTAGGCCTAGTGTTAAGAGTAGGGAGGACGCTTCATTAATTGTTGCAACATGATGGTGAGTACATGGTGTATTCTTTGTCATTGTAAGGATAACCTTCCTCAACTAGAGTGGCATGTCTCTCCACAAGATGTTCCTTTAGCATGACAATATATCAAATTCTCGCATCAAGTGGATTTCAAGTATCCTCCAACAAAAAGGTAAACAAGGATCTTAGCATCAAAATCATCATCTTAGCAAATCAAAATAAAGACATGGTATCATTGCATCATTGTAACAACTCTGGTAAAAATTCCATGTAAAAATATATAATACCACAGATGATGGGGCATGTATTCCAAGCTAAACGATGAGCAAGACATCCTAATGGGTGTTTGTTTGGTTGTTTATGGCAGGAAATTGGCAAAGGCAATGCTAAGGCTTTGGAAAGACAAAATGGCATTTTTGGCACATTTATTTATGAAAATAATGGAAATTAGGAGAAAAAGAAGGTGAAAGGTCACAAGTTGCATGTGAGGAGGAAATTGAAGGAAAATAATGTAAGATGAAGAAAATAGATGTCTCATTAATAAAAACGCTTCTGAGGATTAGTGGGAAAGACTTGATTAGTTTAGTTTTGTTTCTCTCTCTCATTATTCTCTCTCTCTCATAGTCTTGGATACTTAGAGTTTTCTTGGAGCACTCTTGGAGGGTGTGACGTACTTGGATTCTTGGAGCAAGAAGGCAAAGGAAGAGCAGGAAAGTGTAAGAAGGCATCGACATCAGTAGCTACATCATATTTTCTTGCAGGTACCGAGTTGCATGTATGATTTCTTCACTAGTTTTTGGCATGCATTGCATATGCATGTGGTTTCTTTGTTGTGATCTATCATTGGAATGGAGGATTTCCTAGATCGATAGTGTATTGCCTAACCTTGCCATTTCCTACATAGCCATGGTGATTGTGGGTTTAATTTCATTGTTTGTTTTTGGTTGGTTCTCATGTTTCATTAGCTTGTGTTGAGTTATTATTTCTCGAAGCCCTAGTTGAACAAACACTCTAGAATTCCTGTAACAACTTGGGTTGAGTTATTAGTTTTGGAAGCCCTGGTTGGAAAAATGATTTGGAAGCCTTTTTTGGGTTAAGTTACTGGTCCTTGAAGCCTTGGTTGGACAAATCCTCTAGAAGCCTTATATAAGTTGTGGGTTGAGTTACTAGTTTTGGAAGCCTTGGTTGGACAAATGCTCTAAAAGCCATGGAAGGCTTGGATGGAAACTAATCTGATGATGGTTTTTGGTGATGTCTGACCATGAGGTGGAATAATTGTTTGATGGGTTGAGGTGGATGGCCTCTGGAAGCCTTGGATGAGTTTTGATTGATGTGTTCTATGATATCCCACATTCATGCTTGGAATATGGCGCAAGGGTGAATGGCTAAAGAGAGATTTGGATCAGCCATTCTATGGTCGGGTGTAATGTGGTAGTCCCATCTCTGGTTGATTCATTGCATTCTTTAATGATAAATCCATTCCCTTGATTTTCATATGTAAATCTACTGATGTATTTATGGATTTGATGGATGATATGTTTACTGTATTTCTATTCCTATTCTGTTGGTTATATGCACATTTTATGACAATAACTATGTATGGCTCTTAACATGTTTTTACTTGTATGTGAATGGATAATGTGTATATGACTTAATGGAGGATAATGTAGCAAATTGCATGAGGTAACAAGTTCATATAGAATCTCAAATAAGTATAAGATCACTACACTTAATTTTGTTATTTACACCTGTAGATTACATGTCGATGATATGTTTGACAAAATGCCTATCATGGATAGTAGGGTTCTAGTTATGGCCTTGTTCAGTTTATTTCTTTTTCATCCTTGTTTCCTTGTATTCTTACCAATTTTAAGTGATAGTTCCATTCTGGACAGCGTCCCGGGCTCTCGGCCGAGAAAGGTGGCTCAAATCCCATAATGCTAGCAAAACAGAGTGTTAGTTTAGAGACTAACTCTCCTAGGCAATGTATGGGGAGCATTATAACATGCCTTGCTAATGTCTAGGGAGCGTTATAACTTTCCTAGGTAGTGTCTAGCGAGAGTTACCCTACGCTAAGTTTCTCAAACACTGGTGAGACCCAGGGACAGGTTGTATGAGTAGATGACTTGTGTCCTAAAGGTTTTGTTGATGATACTGGATGACTATGTGTGATGTTTCATCAATTCCATTTCCTTAAAGTCACCAAGGTGGTTGAATCTTATCATAGTGGCCTCTCATCAAATGTTTACCTCCGCTAGTCGGTTGCTTGAGTAGATGTGGGAGGAGGGTGTTATAATCATATACTTCTACTTTCGGGGATGGCCTGAGAAATCACAACTCTGCTAAAGAAATGGATTGCAACATTTAATTCGTGGTGTGAAATTGTGTCAAATGGTTGTAAACTTGACCTCTTTGTGACACCATCAAAATATGGACCCTCGGGAATCTCAAATATTCCTTCTCGTTGGTTTACTAGAATTTTATTACTCAGATGATGAATTTGAATTCACCGCTACGCTCCTTGTGAAAAACTGAGTGAAATGAGTATAAAGTCGGCCTGGTTCTGAAACTGTCAAAATTTGGCCCTTAGGTAATCTTTTAGATTTCTCATGATTCCACAAATATTCTTCATTATTGACTGCTTGAAAATATGCTACTCATATGAGGAAATTGATCACAACATCATGTTCCCTGTGGAAAACTCATAAGAATGAGTATAAAGTCGTCCTGGTTCTGTCACCTTGAAAAATTCACCTCTAGGGAATCTTTTAGATTCCATGCAACTTACTACACCATGGTTCCTCCTTTGTCAGTCTATCTCAGGAATTATTTTTTCTCAGATCAACCGACAACACCATTAGCTACTTGGCAAAATTATGAGTAAAATGAATATAAATTTTGCATGATTCTGCCACTATCAAAAATCAACCTCCAAGGGAATTAAAGATTCCTAAACATTCTAAAAAATAGAATATTCCTAGAAAAATTCCCTTTATCTCTAAATTTGTGTCATTGGGATTCTACCCTGGTCATGGGAATCAGGGTTCCATGTTTCCTATGTTCTTCCACTCGGCATTTGTTTCCTCATCACTAATGCACAAGGGATAGTATAATTTCCTTCGGTGGATATAACAAGGTTGCCCACTAGGAAACTCATCTAGTGGGTTAATAATATTACATTGTTAATTAGCGAGCTATGGTTCAAAGCTTGTGAACCCCTTCTATTTTTATGCAATGGCTCGGTGTTTGTTTCAATATGGTTTGAACTTTATGTTAGATGGTTACAAGAATCTTGCGATTTCTGTAGTTATAATTTGACTCCATTTGACCACCATTTAATTTTTCATTTGCTTAAACAATAATGGTTGCATTTTAAACATCCGCCTATTTTATATGTGTGTCCACATACCAGGTTTAGTCGTTAATCGTTCTCATATGCCATTCTATTATGGATTAACCACCATATCTTCAATTAGGTTTATATTATAACCATTACATTTGACCCACAAAATTCTAATATGTTGGTTTTTAAAATAGCTTGTGATATGGTTATATTTATAACCATAATAATTTTTAATAATAGTATTTTTTATTTTTATTATACTATATTTTGTCTTGTTTTTTTGGGGCTATCATATTGTTTTAATTTTTTGTTTTAATATTTGTGTTTTGTCATTTTGTGCAGGGTTAGAAGGTCAATGTTGAAGCACCATGTTTTAATGGCCAATTAGTGGCCACGTAAGAAAAGAAGATCCCAATGCTGTTGAGATTCAAGAACTTTGAAAATTGGGCATTTCTAGAGCCACCTAGATCAGGGGTATCCATGAGAGTCACTGTAACAATATTTTTATCATTAATGGTATCTCTAATGGATACAAGCACATTTGTTACCTAGAAGACTCGCGTAGGATATGAGACAACAAAATCTAATTTGTTGAGAAATCTAGGGCAGAAACATAATATTATTTCTCTTGCTTTGATAAATTCTTGTGATGTATTTTTAATTTTCTTAATTAACTTCTTCTTTCACTTGTTACGTATTAGTGTTTTTTTCATCAAATAGGTACCAAACCATAAAGAAAAATAAGATAAGGAAACATGATATAGGTGATTACTGAGGGACAAAACCTCTCCAACCTTAGAGGATAACCCACAAAAATTATTCTTCTTATAGAATCTTCAATTGACGATTTATAAATCCAATACCCTTGACCAAGAACCCCTACAAGACAAAGTCAATGCTTCCTCTTTCAATAGATTCTCCTTCTAGAAAATTCAGCCTACTCAACAACTATAACTTCAACTTCGACTTGTTCAAAAACTGCAACTTCGACTTGCCCAAAAACTATAACTTCGACTTGCCCAGAAACTGCAACTTCAACTTGCCCAGAAACTGCAACTTCCACTTGCCCAGAAACTGTAGCTTTGACTTGCCCAGAAACTGCAACTTTAACTTGCCTAGAAACTGCAACTTTGACTTGCCCAAAAAATGCAACTTTCACTCGCCCAAAAAATACAACTTCAACTTACTGTAGCCCTTTCATAATGATGTATTCTTGCTCTTCTCTTCCTCACTTGGGTAGATTATCTCTCCTAGATAACTTGTCTTCCCAAAACTACTTTTCATGATGACCTAGCATCACTTCTATAAATAGGCTTTATTGCAGGAATATGTGCCCTAATTCCTTTGCACGTGTGGAGAGAAGTGTCCCAAAAACAAATCCAAAACTCAACTTTTCTTCCTTCATTTTTCTTCCTCTTATTCACACTTCTTCTTTTACTTATGACTGAACTTGTGTGTGAGTGTTAAATTTCTCCAAATGAGGTTGACGTCTTCTTTATATAGGCTTCTCGTAGGGTCAAATTGCTTCTTTTACGGTAACTTATCCACTTGTGTAGGCCGACTTGAACTTTGTGCCATGACGAGGTCTTGGAGGGTCTTTTGACTTGACTATGACTCCATAATTTTTTCTTTACAATATGTAACATGCCCAAATGGCTCATCCATACATGGCAATGAGTCAATGACTTTATAACAAACCTAGAACCACTCAATGGCTGCTTGACCTATAAAATAAATTCTTCTGAAGCATGAAACCCACGCCTAATGACCTACTATAATAAATTTGTTTTTATCTTTCTCATTAAATACATAAAATCATAATTACATGTGTCATTATGAAGACTGAACCTAGTTACATATTTCAACACTCCCTCTGAACTAGGGAGGTATTCATAATCCATACAAGGTACTTATACATTCTCATTTTGAAGAATTATCATAAGAAGAGTCAGATTAGTAACCCATCTATTTAGCATCATATCATCTGTCAAATGTCATGTAGCAAGGCATTGACTGATAACTCTATCCCTCCAGAAGATCAGACCACCATGCTGGTGAGACCAATGATTTATAGACATCATCATCATTATCTCTCTCAGAACATACCCCACCCAAGTTCTTTGAGATTATGTTCCACTAGGATTATTCTTATGTTGGATTCCCACTCCTCAAATAATATTGGTCCTCTATGAATACACTTATTTTGGATGTCCTACCACATCCTCAAAGAGTATCAGATGCCATATACATACCCAATCCTCCATTCTTTCTTCCCAAATGAAGACAAGAATGATGTGTCTATCTCTGCCTCTTAACCAAGGAGTATATACCCATTCCTATGAAGGAATGTACCCATTCCTATCAAAGTAATGTACCCAAGCTCCCTCTTAACTAGGGACTTGACCAAGCTTCTGCTTAACTAGGGACTTGTTTCCGGCATCTCTCTAGGTGGAGATAATGGGATAACCAGCTCCTTGTAGGACTCCCTCTTCCGATGTCATTAATTTCTTCTTTATGCCTACATATTTTGGGACTTCTTCGTAGGGGATCAACCATCCATCACTTTCATTCATGTATAATGCTTTTCATGGCATCCTTCCTTCATACCTTTCTACCTTCTTGAAATCATGTTTCATTCAGGATATTTCAGCCTACCACATGAGTATAAGTTATATATGGCATATACAACTCTTCCTTTGGTAGCCCTACATTAGACCATTTAGATATTGTTCAAGAATCAAGAATGAACATTAAATCAAACTTACCTTTCTAACGGTACTTTCATCATGACATCTACTTGTTGTCACATCAACATTCTACATACATCTCAACACATCTCCAAAAATATATTACATGTCAAGGCCATCTTCTTTTCCAAACTTCCTTGGAGTATTTGTATCTTTTCCCCGGATATGTCACATCCAATTCTTCTAGTTCATTACGTTTTGATTAGATTTTCTATGTGACCATAGTTGCACCTTTCATGATCTCACTTTACTTTCTTCACATATTGCATCCAAGTAACTCCCATCCATAGTTCCTTTATTTTGTCAACCACCTCATTTTCCATATGAGGACTTATTATGTTGATTTCATCTTAGTCAATATGTGAACCATGCCTTCATGAATCCTTCCAAAGGAGGAGAGAATTTTATTTTTTTTTATCATGCTCATGAAGTAGAGAATTTATCCATGTTATCTGCTACTATATTATATGACTCTATTAAATACATGCATAAATACCTCATATCTTCCTTTTTTTCATCTAGAATTCCTTCGACATCTTCCTTGATTGAAATAACTTCAATCACCATGACCTGATTTACTTCTTTTCAAATCATTTCATCATCCCATGAATCCCACAGAAGGTGGAATTATCGACGAGACACCTGCTTCTTCCAGTAGGTGAAACTTCCAATGAAGATTCCAACGGAGGATCTTAATCATCCTCATCTTGCAAATTCTCTTTTTTTTAATAATGTATGATGAGCTCTATATTAGATGTCTTTATTCTTACCATGACTACTACTTATGCTTCTAATAAAGTTATCAAGAGCTACATCCTTCTATAGGTGACTATTATAGACTTCTATTTCATCTATCTTTTATGCTTCTTTATGATGATGTCATGATCTCTTGCTTTCAATCATATGCTTCTATGATTCCATACCCTAGTATGATGGAGGATTATAATCATTCCTACCCTCATGGCTATACTTTACAATAGAAAACTTGAAACGTTAACTTGAAAAGAACTAGGTCAAGAAGACTATCTCAATCATAGAAGAGATCTTTTACTTCCTCCTTAGATTTCTTCTTTTTAACTTCTTCCAATTCTTCAGTGACATGGGCTTCTTCCCTTCCTCTTTTGTTGTTGTCCTTATTGAGCTTTGGACATTCTCTCTTTTAGTGCCAATATTCAGTACAACCAGAGCATTGAACCTTCTACATCATCTTCTTATTTTTCTAATGACCAAGATTCCTAACTCCCCTGTTCTTCTAGCCATGGAAGAAAATGATTGAGCTTGTTTGCTTAATCCTACATCACTCTTTACCTTTAAAATGGTTTCTTCTATCTTGCATAGTGGCCATAGTCCACTGAATGGAGTAACTTCCTTCCTCCAATAGATTTTGGATGTGAAGTTGCCCCATTCCTCTGGTAGTGCATTGGGAACTATGGTATTCATGTCCTTGTCATACATCATTTTTCCCAACATTGGTAGTTGGTCCCTTATTTCATACACCCTCATAAAGAATGAGGCTATTTCTTCTTCTTTATATGTCTTCATCATGTAGATTTATTATCTTAACGAGATCACTTCTCTTGCAGTGCTTATGGAGAAAAATTCTACAAGTTTGTCATATATTTATTTTCAAGTTTCTAATTTTGATACATAGGGAATGATGGGATTCTTAATGGATTATATGAGAATACTTTGAGCCATTACTTCACCTTTTATGAATTTTGTAAGTGCTTGAGATTCTTCCTTTGGAGGTTTAGAGATTGATCCCTTAACATGTTCCATGACTTCATTTTTTGTAAGATTTATATATGTCCTTTTCTTCCATGCAAGAAAGTTTGAAGCCCCAACCCATTTGTTGCTTTCCTTGCAAAAAGACATTTTGATAGATTTAGATGTAGAAATAAGTATACTTACTTGTGAAGATACTCCTTGATGACAATATCTTAAGCTTGTCGTCTTATTGATTTTAACGATGATATTGGTAATGGAAGACTTATTCTTGATGAAGATGAATTCCTTCAAAAAGTGATCCTTGATTTAATGAAATGGAGATCACCTTGAATATTTGATGATGGCAATGCCTTTTTCCTTGCTTCCCTTAGATGAGTAGACTTCAAGATACATCAAATAGTAGTTATTTATTGGAGATAGGGTCTTTGAGTTTTTTTTCTTCAAAGTGTATATTGAGTAAGGTTCGCAAGAATTCTTTAAGTGTAGATTATTTCTTTGAACGAACTAGGGTTTTTACTTCCTTTAAGATGATGATGTGATCCTTGTCCTTGATGTGCTCTTGGGGTGCCTGGTCCTTCTTTATGATTGATTCCATTGATGATATATGAGTACTTCTGTCCTTAATTTTCCTTTGAAGCATTTCCCTTCCTTGACTTGTTACCTTAGCTATGATATGATGTTGATAAATCTAGGGGCAGCAACATAAGATGATTTATATTGCTTTCATAACTATTTGTGGTGTATTTTTAATTTTCTTAATTAGCTTCTTCTTTCACTTGTTACTAATTAGTGTTTTTTTCATCAAACAAATACCAAACTATAAAGAACAATAATACAACGACACATGATATAGGTGATCATCCAGGGCCAAAACATCTCCAACCTGAGAGGAAAACCGACAAGTATTCTTCTCCTTATTGAAGCTTCAGTTGAAAAATTCCAAGACCTGGACCTTTAACCAAGAACCACTCCAATACAAAGTTAATGCTTCCTTTTTAAATGGCTTCTCCTTCCAGCAACTTCAACCTACTCAACAACTGCAACTGCAACTTCGACTTGTTTAGAAACTACAACTTCGACTTGCCCAGAAATTGCAACTTTGACTTGCCCAGAAACTGCAACTTCAACTTGCCCAGAAATTGAAACTTTGACTTACTCTAGCCCTTGCACAATGGTGTATTCTTTCTATTCTCTTCTTCTCTTGGGTAAATTCTTTCTCCTAAAGAAATTGGCTTCCCAAAACACCTCTTCTTGATGGCCTGACTTCACTTCTACAATGTGACTTTACTGCAACAATATGCTCCCTAATTCCTTTGCACATGTAGAGAGAAGTAGCCTAAAAAAAAAATCCAAAACTAGACCCTTCCTCATTCATTTTTCTTCCTCTTCTTCACACTTGTTCTTGTCCTTATGATTGAACTTGTGTGTGAGTGTGAAGTTTCTATCAATGAGGTTGAGGTATTATTTATGTAGGCTTCTCATTGGGTCAAATTGCTTATTTTAGGCCGACTTGTCCACTTGTGTAAACTGACTTAGACTTTGTGCCATGACGAGGTCTTGGAGGGCCTTTTGACTTGACTATGTCTCAATAAATTTTTCTTTACAATATGTAACATGCCCAAATGGGTTGTTCATACATGGAAATGACTCAATGACTTTATAAAAAACCTAGAAGCACCCAATGGGTTCTTGACACATAAAATAAATTCTTCTTGGGCATGAAACCCATGCCTCAAGAATTACAATAATAAATTTATTTTTCTCTTCCTCATTAAATACATAAAATTGAAATTACACGTCATTATGAAGACCAAACCTAGCGACATATTTCATCATAATTTAGTCATCATGACATTACGAAGATGATTTATCAAGGTTAACTTCCTACTAGTGTTATTTCTCTCATAAAATCCTACTAGAGCATCATATACTTCCTTAGAAATATTCAATGTAGAAACATGAGGAATCAAGTTGTCCTTTATGGAATCTACTAAGATTCTCTTCACCTTGACTTAATTCTTCTTAGACTTGGATTTCTCCTCAACTCCTTCTATCTCTGGAATGAATTTCTCCACGTGATCCTAAAGCTCATTCTCTTCCAAGATAATGAGTATCTTGGTCTTCTAGGATATGAAGTTGATGGAACCATCAAACTTGTCTTTAACTCTAAGACTTGGTGTCATTTTGACAAGAGATCTCAAAACCAAGTTGTTGAACACTTGTCTCTTAGGTTGATTCCATGGTTGCTCTTTCAATAAAGCTTCGATACCAATTTGATTTTTCTATGGGATGCATAGTAGAATACTATTTTTTTCCAAATAATTAATTTGTAATGTTTTTCACACAACATTCGTAACCCATTGATATCACTCAGTAATTACACTTTAGAAAATATCAATAGTATATGTAGTGGAAACAGTAAGGATCATAGAAAGACTACCATGCATGATAGAGACAATAATTTTTACCCTATGAAACCCAACAACTTTTCTTTAGGAGAAATTATTCTTCAGCAAGTTTTATAAATCAACAGTTTGTTTAGAAATATATGTTAATATCCACGTCAAAATACTTGTCAAACCTCCTCAAAAATAAACAAGTCAACACTAGTCAAACCATCCAAAATAACTAGAAGTCACTTTGAGTCAATCAATCAAGTCTATGGTCAAACTTTGGCCCTATGGTAAGACTTTGGCCATACAGTCAACTCGCCTTGTGACTAGTCAAAGTATTTGGTTAGCCTGTGGTTAAAACCACACATGCAACCTCTAAATATAGTCTTGTTGAAGGCTGGAACTTGACTGCAACAACATCAGGGAATAACACCTAGTCAGGAGCTTAAAGAAACTCTATTTCCATTGAAATTGGTGGGTTCGACTAGATATAAAGGGACTAGTTTCCCATTTTAAAGAGACTTAATATGATAACTGCATGAAAACTGATGAATGATTTTATAGATAATGATAAAATTACTAAAGAAACTTATTCTACTTATTTCCCGCGATATCACATCTTTGTATGTGTTTCAAAGAAATATTTCACAAAGCATAAAGCAATATAGATCATTCAATACTTTGATGAAAAGAAAGCATATATGATAAATTAAATTAATTAAATAGTTAATTAATTTAGTTAGTCAAAACTCAATCACATAAAAGATCTTGTTATCTCATACATAATCATAAATAATTTAATCCTCCACATCAATAGTGATAATGACTGATTGTTTTCAAAGAATTTATATAATGAAATAATGCATAAGAGATTCACTATCTAATTCCATAATACATAATGATAACATAAAGATAGTAGTACATGATACATTAGCTCTATGCTTATGAAAAAGATAGCTTTTAGGCTCAACTTCTCAGTTAGATAACTTTGGATCAAACAATAGTGAAAGTTCAAAGTTGTCTTCTCAAAATTCTAGACCCATTTCTAGATGCATGAAATGGGTTTAAATAACCTATTAATATTACAAAAATAGTAAACTTGAAATAAAAGTCTTCAATAAAATTCAACAAACTAAGCTAAGATAAAGGACAGCTAAACTAGTGATCTATTGCAACGAGAACTCATGATTGTGCTCCAGATCGATTCTTCAACTACTTTATGAGATAATATATGTCCATAAGCAACTTCAGCTGGGAGGATGTGCCGGTTGCATGTGAATTTTCCCCGTAAACACTGAATCACTAATCGTTGGAAGAAATTGTAATGTTGCATTCGAGAGACACCTCAGCATGAGCCACTGACTATGAGGCTTCACTAGGAAATGCCAATAACTTTCAAGGTTCACTTGTGGTCAACTTTGAATATCTTGAACCTTCTTCTTAGATGTTTCTTTCCAAGATTGTTTTAAATCTTTGACATCTAGAAAGGTGTACTTTGGGAATTCCTGAATTAGATTGGCTTGCAATTAGGTATCTGTAATGTATTTGGTGAAATTTGAGGAAATATTTTTGGCTCTGATAATAATCATTTATGCTTGTTTCATTTTGATGTCCCAGTCACTAAATATGATATATTTTTGTGATTCTTCAATTTGAGGTAGATCATATAATCTTCCCTTAGCATTGTTTTGCCAATCTATATACTCAGAAATTTTCTCACCAATTTCTTCATAAAACATCCTCAAATCAAACAGTTGCTTTACTAAGGAATTATTAGTCTTTTCCAAGTCATGAATTAAAGCCAATTCGTGGCAGAAGATAGCCTAATACTTTTTTAGGAGTGTATCCAGTTCCGATGCCTCCTTGTGGACTTCATTTATCTCTAGATTTTCCCTTAGTTGTTTTATCATTTGTTGCAATTGCATTATTTGTTCATCTTTTTCCTTCACTTTAGATTCAAACTGTAGGTTTAAATCATTAAAACTTTTATGTAACTCAATAAGAATTTCTTTCCATTGTTGCTCAATTACTTGATTTTCAATCTAGAAAGTTTGTTATAATTGAACAATCCTTTGATCTTTTTCTTTCATTAGCATTTGTATCTTTGCAACCTTATCAATGGTAACACTAGTGTAAGCTTTTGTGAATTGAGATAATCTATTAAATATCTCATCAGGGGATGTTTGAGCTCCTTTCCAAAGAACTTAAAAAGGATACTCATTTGTAACTAGCGCTTGTGATTTCTCTAGCTTTCTTTTCTTCCTTTACCTACCCATTACTATTTTATGTTCTAGACTATAAAATACGTCCACAGGTGGGATTTCTTCAATATTGAGCACTATCTCGGTAATAGGGAATGCAGTTATTACTTCCATATCATCAACCATAGTCAATTGATTGAAAATTTCGGCATTAATGTTATTCTCGAGAGTTTTAGGAATAGTATTCCCCTGGGAAGCCTCAACAATAAATGAGATTGTCCCTGTAGTTTCTGGAACTTATTCTATCACTCTATTGACTCTAACCTATTTTTCTTGTATATCGGTTGAGATACCCGTAACCCGAGTTTCTTATGTTATCAAAACACAGTTGAACTCCTCCCATAATTCATCCAATTTATTCTGCTCTTTAATTTCACTTTCTTTCTCAAAAACTATAGTAGGTGTTTCAAAGACATAGGAAATAATTAGAGTTTTTGAAGTGGAAGTTGATGCATTGGAAACTTCTGAGTTATGTCGAAATTGTTTTAACAAGGATTCTATAAAATGGGATATTCATCACTAATGATATTGATTGAATATAATCAATTCACTAGGACTTAGATGATATTCTGCTAATTTTTCTACCATATAATACTCTAGAACCATTTCAAACAAATCATCGAACTTGTTAGGCTCGCTTGAAAATGGTCTGAGCTTACCCTGTGTTGTAACATCTTTCGCTGCGCCATTAGGGTCATTTGGCCAATTTAGTATGGTTGGAAAACCAAGGCTTTTAATTCTTCAATTTCAACTAAGGAATGCTTGAAATTATCTAAAGCATAGGTACCACAGGGGATAGAAAAACATGGCTAGGAGGATTTCTTGGCATCTTTAAGTACTTTAGTTGAGCCCTTACCAAATGTTTGATAAATGAGTTCCTTGACCAACAATTTATCTGGGACAAAAAGGAGAAAAACATGAGGATGGGAAAGGCTACCGAAAACCCGAATGTAACTAAATGACTCTTCCCCAAACCAACTTCCTATAGGCTTTAATTATTTATTAGCTTCTGGAGTAAGTCTAGGGGATTTTCTACCAAAGACCTCTTGGTGGATAGGGAGCATGAACTCATGATATACTTTGTATAAGTGAGCATGGTATATGGTTTCCCAAAGGATATTGATATAAACAAATATAGGACTAGGAAATTGGTTTGTCCATTTCGATCCTAGAGATGGAAAATCATAAGAAAAACAAATCACATCCATGACATAGGCACTCATAAAGGAAGGAGGAGTCGTTCTTTCAAGAACATTGTTCTTTTGTCTATAATCACATATTTGAGTGATCATATTGTTGGATAAAATAGTTTCCCAATCCATGATATAGCCATGAGCAGAGGATTCTATCAATGGCACCCATCCTCCACAGAATTTCTACGTATTTGGATAACCATGGAGGAGACATAACAAAGCTGCAATGTGAGAGAAATGGCCAACAATAGAGACTAATGAATACATACCCCTATCCTCTAAATTGTGTATGTTTGGGTCCCTTCACCATTCTCTGATCAGCTCCACAGGATTCATATTCTCTTCCATGAATATCTAAACGAGTTGCGTATCATATTTCTTCTGAGGTTGAGGTACATGATACATTTTCCTTAAATGCTCAACTTTAAAATACCCAATAACTATCTTCTTCAGAGTTATAAATGTTTTTTCCATCATGTCCAAATGGTCAACAACCCCTCTCCCCATATATGTATATGGTAGAATATTGGGGTAGGTGGAAATTCTGTGGAGAAATGAATTGGCCACATCATTACCTATGTCGTTGTTACTTGGAGGAGAATCATCAATAGTAGAAGCCTATTTCACGATTATTCTCATATTTTCATCCTTGAATATTTGTATATTTCCTCCCAAGAGGAAGAACCTGCATCCATAGTGCATGTAGTGTCTATAAACAATGGATACATCTCAGACATTTCTTCTGGGGGCAAGACTGTTTCTTATTATATTATGGACTTCCTCCTCACCTTGATTATTCTTGACATGTCCTTTAACTTCACTTTCTTGGAATTTACCTGGAAAGAAAAAACCAAGATAAGTAGCAAGAGCTTCTAAAGATGAAAAGAGTCATATCAATTCAATGAGACCTTTATGGAAAATCCTTTCACATTAACTCAAAATTATTACAAATCATAAAAAAAACCTCGAAATTAGAACTATGCATAGTGATCATTTAATTTTCAAACATTTGTTCACGTGACGCTGACATTTGTTATTATATCAGAAAATATTTTATCGTTGTTTGGTATCGGGTGCTACTAACATAATTGGGTGATTTGTGATTTCATAAAAACATATAGGTGTGGGATCTATATTAGCAAAATATTGGAGTTTTAACAGAATGTGATATCGGCACCCATCAATTAACAAAATGCGATATTGGATTTCGACAAATTGAGATATTGGTTTCGGCATTTCACATTTCGGCTTTTCGGCATTTCACATTTTGCCTTTCGACTTTTCACTATTTCACATTTCAACTCTTCATTGTTTCACTTATTTTCTTTTCATTGTTTTGCAATTGGCTTTTCATTGCTTTTCTATTCTTTGAAACCGTCAATACTACGCGTAGGTTTTAATAAGACCAATCCTTTTATGATATTTTCATTTATTTGTTATGATTTCAGGATTCGTAAGACTTGTAATTTATCTCCTAAAACTACAAAAGGATTCGTAAAGTTTTTATGCCCTTTTCATAACTTTCTTGTTTTATTCAAAAATAAAAGAGTAAATATAAAACTTATCATATTTTATCTAAACAAGGAAGGATCCTATCCTAACAAACTTTAAAGTGTCCCCATTATTCTTTCTCCTAAGTCTAAAGTTAATGGGGGGTTGTTGATTACCACAAAAAGTAATTTTTTTTTGTCAATTCAGTCAGTAGCTCAATCAACTCATTCAAACACAATCTGGTCAAGATCGGTCAAACTTAGCTTCCTACTTCACATGTACGACTATCTAAGAGAGAGAATATAGATCTCAGAAAATCAGATCATAGTTGATCTTCGATGTTATAAAAAATTAGATGTCACATTTTCTGTTTATACTTGTCGAATGGGGTCAAATAAACCAAGCGAAATGTTGCTTCACCCTTCTAAGCTGACTTCAAAACCCCTTTTCCACGTTGGAATACCTCTCGATGCTACAAAATCAACAAGGAAAACATGATCTTAAGGACATGATCTTTATCTAAGATAGTGATGATTTTTGTCTTAGTTGGGACTTCCAAGTTGTGTAAACAAACTTGTACATATTTGTTTGATTCATTGAAATTCATTTAGTTGAACCTTATTTGGGTCAAGAGGAAGATGAGGATGCTCATAGTTGGAATATGGAAGAATACTCTACCAAGGTAACTTATTTGTCACTAATTTTTCCACAAATTGTTCATCCCAAATATCGTATCTTGTCAAATGTGTGGACTTTGAATAGTCTCCCTAAAATAAATATATTTTGTTCGTCTTTAGCTCATCACAAAATTATACCTATTCAAATTTGAAAAGGAGGGAAATATGTAGTCCTTTGAGTGTCCGCTTTGTCTAAGCCAAGAGAAATCGACCCACCATCTCTTCGTTGAGTGCAATTCTTTAAAAGAAATTAGGGTTTCACCCTTAAATCTTTAGTGAAGAGATCGATATGGCCAACCCCTATGGAGGAATATTTTTCCCACTGCGACAAGCATTATGATGGGTATGTATTTTGGTTAGTCATTCTTTAAGAAAGTTTGGTTATATCTACCAAAATTTTTATGTTGGAAAAATAAATTACCCATAAATAAAGCTATTTTCTATGAAAATAGACTCCAACCTCATGATATAGCCTCAAAATCCCTATCGCTCCATTCAGAATTGTGGTCTCATAAACTCTAAGTAAATACCATTATTCAAATGATGGGTATTATGGAAAAATATTGGCTAGTGAAATTTTCTCTGTTAAGCCCCTATACTACTATTGTAACCCCTTATTGTTATTAGTACAACCCACTTATTATATTGATGTACCCATGTAGTGCCCATATCATTACTATTATGCCCCATAGAAGCCCATTATTGTTATTATTGTGCCCTTACATTATTATTGTTATGTCGGCTCTGATTATGTTATGACCCCTTAGACTCATATATATAGAAAGGAGGTCTTTTCATTTGTATCATCCAAGAATTGTTCATTTATGTAATGCAAAGGAGGTTGAACCCTCGAAGAGGATGAATTCTAAGGTGTTGATCTATCTTTTCTATCTTTTCTTGTGCTGGTTTCATAACATTTGGTATCAGAGCTTTGGATTCTAGGATTTCACTGCTCCAAATAGGTCATCGTGGAATTTTCGCTATAACTTTTTTTCTGCAGCATTTTAGAAGAAAAACAAAAACCCATTTGAGAAGAAATTACACTGAACCTTGAGTCAAAATTTCGGAGATTTTAGTGCTATATTTGCAGAGATATGATCTAAGGAAGTTGGTATTTTTGCAAAGTCCTAAATTACATTCCAAATAGGTGACCTGGGGAAAATCGTCATAACTCTCTCTCTAAGTATCAAATTGAAATTTTGTAAGAAGTTACAAAAAGAGGACAAACTATAGTTTCTTTTATATGTTTTTTATTGCCAAAGGTTGAAACAGTGACACGTGGCACTTCATACAAGTTTTCTCTTCTAGAAATGTCTATAATCAGGTCGACTTGGGAGATTGTGCATAACTCTTTCTCAGAGAATCCAATTTGGATCAGACTAGTGGCATTGGAAAGAGAATGCAAAGGGCTACTAGAGATCGTAATTTCAGAACTTAAAGATTTGAAAATACACAGTTACAGTCGTTTCAATACCGTGCTCCTAAAATTGAGAAAAAGCAAGATAAGGAAGTTTGATGGCAAGGATCCGGTAAATTGGATACTTCAGATGGAGCAATATTTTGATCTACATGGTGTACCACTGTTACAAAAGGTATGTATTGCATCTTCATACTTAAGACCAGATCATTTTTTTTCGTATGAAGGGCTTTGTTCTCTTAAACAACTTGTTACGTGGTCAATTTTCATGGAGGAAATGATAGCACATTATGAGGATACAAAGAGAAACACCTTATTTAGAGCAACACCACAACAATTGGAAAGATTCAAAGGGCTTTGTGACATAGTGGAAAGAAAAATTATGGAAACCAAGAAGCATACGCCTCACAACTATAAATATGGAAGTGTTGTTTCTCCTAGCCTTCCACAACCTACAAGGGTTACACCACAACAATTGGAAGAAAAAAGAGAAAAAGGGCTTTGTTACAATTGTGATAGGAAATGCACTAAAGGTCATATGTGTTTTGAGAATAAATTGTTTTACATAGAATATTAAGAGGAGGAAGAAAAGGATCAAGAAACATCAAAAGAAGAGGATATACGCCAGGACCCCACCACAGAGAAAGAGGAAATGAATCAGACCATATCTTGTAAAGCATTGGCAAGAATTACCACTCCTCAAACTCTCAAGATAGAAGGACATATCAAGAAGAAAAAGGTCAAGAAGTGAAAGATCACATCAAGAAAGAAGAAATGAATCCAACCATATCTTGTAATTCATTGGTCGAAATTACCACTCCTCAAACTATCAAGATAGAAGGACATATCAAGAAGAAAAATGTTCAAGAACTGAAAGATCACATCGAGCATCAAGAAATGAATCCGACCATATCTTGTAAAGGATTGGAAGAAATTACCACTCCCCAAACTCTAAGATAGAAGGACATATCAAGAAGAAAAAGGTTCAAGCAGGGAAAGATCACATCGATCATCAACAACAAGTTCTCCAACTTTTAAAGGATAACGCCACTTTGGTGCAAAATCGAATGAAACAACAGGTAGATCAACATCGTAGTGAAAAATGTTTTGATGTAGGTGATTGCGTATTTTTACTGCTACATCTCAAGCAAGCTATTTATGCGAAGGAAATGTTGGTAATACTACATGCACTTAAAAAATGGCGACCTTACCGAATGGGAAGAATCTTCAAGGATGAGGATGCGGAAGCATAGTTTTGTGCTATTTCTATTATCCAACGAGATTGGATAAATGAAGCAAGGGATGAATGGAAGAAGGAAAAAGAAGTATGGCCACTTATTCAAAAGTTGCAAAAGATCCCAATTCAAACAATATTGCCAGAAATGAAGAGGAAGGAGAAATCATATTGGAACCTAGAGCAGTCACAAAAGAAAGAACCCAACAGCTACGAAATCAATCAATTTCAAATTATCTCATCAAGTGGAAGAACTTACCTACTGAATATTCCACATGGGAGGACAAGAATTTTATACAAAAGCATCAAGAACTACTCAAGCGTTGAGGACAACACTTTTTGAAGGAGAAGGGCATGTTAGGCCCCTATACTACTAGTGTAACCCCTTATTGTTATTAGTACAACTCACTTATTATATTGATGTACCCATGTAGTGCCCATATTGTTACTAGTATGCCCCATAGAAGCCCACTATTCTTATTATTATGCCCTTACATTATTATTGTTATGTCGGCTTTGATTATGTTATGACCCCTTAGACTCCTATATATAGAAAGGAGGCCTTTTCATTTGTATCATCCAGGAATTGTTCATTTATGTAATGTAAAGGAGGTTGCCCCATTGAAGAGGCTGAATTATATGGCATTGATATATCTTTTCTATCTTTTCTTGAGCTGGTTTCATAACATTCTCTCCGATGATTCTCATACCCACTCTTCATCTATTGGGAATCATGATAATAAGGAATCTAGGAATTTGATCATTGGCTTGTCACTCAACCACATTATATCCTATATTTTTCAAATGTTCCAAAGCTAATCCAAGGGGAGGGAGGGAGATATTCCTTGCCACAAATTAAATACAAAAATATCATATTCATAGGGTTTGGGCTCAACCTACAATAACCAAGCAGAAACGTGTGCATTGTTTCAAGGATTGTCCCTACTGCTACTAATAAGTTCTCCAAGTTTAAAATAATTAGTGATTCCAAACTTATCATCCTCCATTCGGTTACAGGTTCCCTACCTCATGACAATAGGATGAAGAATATTATGAAAAAATAAAAATTCTTCTCTGCTTAGTCCAATCCTACAATTAATCTCATGTGCTCTACATAAACAATCAAGTAGCACGTAATATGGAAAGAGTCATTTCATAATGTTTCATAGTGTTTTTTTTTAATTCCATGGTGTTTAAATATTTGCATATTAATAAGGAAAGACTCATTTCTCTTTTGGTTCATATACCTTTAAGCCTCTCACAAAATGTGCCCCCCTCTCAAAATGTATTTCATGCATTGATTTATATAATATGTTTTATGGAGGAATCAATAGTCAGTTTTATCCTTGTACCATCATGCTCTTGGTTTGGTCCATATTGGTTTTGGCTTGTAATGGAGGTGGGTTGCATGTGCAACACATTATTCTCTTACATGTATCATCAATCCTTCCCTAGTCCATCTGTGAAAAAAATTACTTGGCTGATATGGTCCCTATTTGGTTTTCATGCTATCCAACTCTATATTAGTTGAAGTGGTGTGAAATTGGAACTTACATGGCATTTTGGTCTAGTTGTGTGTCTCCTTCATGTTTTCTAAGAATATTTTAGTAGTATTTGTGCAATCCCATTCATGTCATCAAGGTAGCTTTCCCCTATTCTCATGTAACAATAACTCACTAATATCTAGAGTGTTGGTCATGAAATATGGTATTCCTGGTATGTGCATTAATGAAATTCACCAACATCATTTTTACATGTTATTTTGTTTGATAATATTAGGTTATGTTAGGAGTTACTGTATTAATATGTTATTTTGTTTGATAAATTTAGGTTCTGTTAGGAGTTATTGTATTAAGGAAAAATTACTTTTTTAGTAATTTAATAGTAATTCTTGGGAAGTGCATTTTTTAATATGAAGGAAAGTATTATATGCTATGTGGAAGGTCAATGCAAATGTGGTAATTTATCTTAGTAACTCCTTGTTGCAAGTTGTTGCATGCATGAATTCTTGTTTTAATTTAGCTACAAGTTTTTTTAATGGAAAGGTGGCACAATTTTTGAGTTTTTATGACATCATGTGTCTTCTCATTGGTGTCCATAGCATTGAATTTGATTATGATAAAGTACATTTCACTGTTTGCATTTATTTGTAAGTGTAGTGGGGTTTCTTCTTGTCATGTTATTTTATTGTTATAACATACTCTTGTGGCTTTCCAAAGGCACTATTCTATGGGAAAGGAAACTAAGTCAATTATAGGAAATCTATGGTGACTTACTTGTATTCATGGACTCAAGGGAATATGTCAGGAAGGGGAACCCAAAACTTTCAAATGTAAGGTGATAGTGGAGACTTACAACATTTGTTGCTAAAGTAGGTTCACAAGATGTAAGAGGAGATCCATGTACTCCAATTAAAATATAATCAAGTGGTCGCTAGTATCACCACTGCTATAGACATATTTGGGCACTACAACCCCAATCTCATATGTCCATAAACCAAGTTCTTCTAATCCCCTAAAAGTGTTATTACACACCCTAAAGGAACAAGGTCAGTTGATTACATCATCTCCCAGAAGTTCTCCGTGGAAAACTACTCAGAACTAGTCAAAACTGGACCATCTCACCTGCGCCATGGTCAAGGTTCGATGCATATCACCTAATTCACACGGGGGGTACGATGCATACTGAAAAGCCCTTCTATAAGGTACGATGAGCGACAACAGATAAATGGCAGAGGCAGTTGGCTAGGTGGAAACCCAGAGAATCTTCTAGAAACTACTCATTTGACACTTGCCTATTTGAATTCGCCCAGGGATGAGTACGAGATCATGAAATCTCCAAGTGGAACCAAGAACTATAAGAGAATTGACACTAATCAAAAACCCAGAAGCCAACTCACCCACCTACAAACATCTATATATGGATCCCTCTCCTAGAGATCCAGAGGCTGGAATTTTGTATCTTGTAAGGAAGTGTTGTTGGTTTCTTTGTGGAACATCATAGTGTTGGGTGAACTAGCTTTTCATGAGGTGAAGAGGGCTTTCACACTGGGAGGATGGTGCTGGGTCAGATCAATGGGTTGTAATCCTCTCTTCTACTACTTCTATCAATAAAGGTATTTGAGTTTTCCTCCATATTCTTGTATATCTTTGAATCTTGTATTGATATATGCATTTGTATGATTAATATATATCTGATCCTATATTGTTTATGGTTATAGATCTCTATGTTTTGATGGTGTTATGTTGCTTTGACTCTTCAGACATTCTTTGAAGTGGGACAAGTGAGGAAGGAGCGGTAAAGATCTGTCAAAGGGGAGAGGAAACAAGAAAGGAGCCAAGTGAAAGACTGAGGTTGGTACTCTCTACTTCTCTCTCATCTATTTCTCATAAAGGAAAACACAAGTGACTCTAGTTTGTTTGTTTATAAGATAACTACCTGTCTTAGTGGGACTAGCAGCTCTAAATGGACACTAGTTTTCCCGATAACAAAATGGTGACTCCACTAGGGAGAAAATAGCTTGCTTTCTGGTTTCTATTTGTTTGTTTTATAAACTAAAAACGGAGCTTGAATTTTAGCCAGCTAGCCTTCAAACTACTTTTGCTATGCAACTGCAAAGTAGATCAACACTGCTTTAGTCAATATCTGGGTTAGTTTATAAAATAATCATCTGACTTGAAAACATCCTAAGTGCCCTAGTGGTAGCTCAAATAACCTCATTAGATTAGCCCTTATGCTTTTTGTTTACTGCCTATCATTAGCTCAGCCTAAATCCCTGAACTAAGTTGGAAACTGTGAGCAAAAAACAAGCCCAGTCTCGTCCCTGGACCATCACATTGTCTCTCATTGGCAGTCTGGATGCACCACATCTCCCATGTGCTATAGGTGAGATGCATCGTTGTTTCCCTGTGTTACAGGTACGATGCATCTGCCTCTAGATTTTGGTTTTCTCTTCATTGTCTTCAGCTTTATTCAGTACTTTTGCTGTCTGTGATCAGTATACCACTGTTGAAACTCCCTTCCTTTGCATTATTTAGCCTCCAATGTATAAAGAATTGTGAATGTTTTTATATATTTTTTTCCATTTAGAGTTCTCCTTTGCAAATAGTAGCTTAATCAAACTATCATCTTTTGATTTGAAAGTGTCACAAGTGTCAATTTTAGTCAAGGAAAAGAATCTTCCTCTTTTTGATAGTCAATTACACTTTTGCCATTGTATTTGATTTGAATTCATAGTATTTCAAGTGTCTAAAGCAATTTTAAATTCGAAATCGCAAAGTGTCATCTTAGTCTTCCTTTCGTTTTTTAAAATAAAATTGTTAGTACTGTCACTTTGAAAGAAAAATAGTTCAGATCCGTACTTAGCATTTTTTTGTCATTCACACATTAAGAAAGTGGAAAACAAATACATGCATGTGCATTTTCATTTGGACTACTTGTGGAAATTGATTTAGGACCGTGCATCTTAGTGTGTTCTCTCTACTGTATGTTGAAAGAAATTCACTTCTCTTTCCTTAGTGGCTAGGATTTTCATTGCAAAAAGAAAATAAACGATTGTTTATCATCTTAGATTGCATATTTATGAATTGTATATCTACATCATGTGGTGAAACTTAAAGGAAAACTTCTTAAGAAAGATCAACTGTAAAATAAATTTCAATGAACATAAAAAATGCTTTGGAACCTAACGCAAAACATTTAGAAGTCTAGGCTAGAGACGTATTCCGGTGTCGTAAAGCCTAGTAACTATCGCTTTCATCGTAGGTTGGGTGATCCCTCCTCTTTGAGACGAAAAGTGCCAGTATGGACTTGTGCTCCCACGTACCGTCGAGTATATATTGGGAGACCACAATAGGCTATATCCTTTATCCTTAGGAAGCCGTGTCTGCCTCCCTATCGATCGCAATGCACTAAACACAACGTTCAGGAAGATTGACTACCATACCGTAAAAAGTATTCTGTAGTTCTGTGATTGTTTTGGTAATTCCTGTGTCTAGATTTCTAGAGTAGTCACTTTCATTCCTTTTTAGACTCCTTAAAAGAAAAGGTCCATCTGAGCACTTTTCACTTAAGGCTCATTAAAAATCGAAGGCGATTAGAGTCATCTTTAGCTTTTTCTCGACTATTAAAAATTGAAAAGGAAAGTTGTGTCAAAGTGTCATAAAATTCATTTAATTCAGAACCACATTTTCCCCTTTTTATTTTGAGTTGATCTAATAATCTACAATTGTGGAAGAAAGTCAATCAAAACCCCATCATTTGTGGAGACTAATGAGTCAACTGTCTTTGACTCCAAAAGCAAAACCATTCTGGGCCAAGCGAACTCGTTTAACTGGGTACAAATCTCCTAGTTTGTTTGAAACTTGTGTTTCAACATCCTCGGAGGCTCCAGTTACTCCAACTATTTTTGGTATCCCTGCCTCTATAAAAGAAGTTCTGCAGTTGCAAGAGAACATTAGAATTGATCGTAGTGTAACGGTAAACACTTCTATTCCTAAACAAACTCCATCTAGGGCTGATTCAGAAGGTGTTACCCCTCCAACATCTATTGTTGCAGAGTCTATACCTTCTTCGGCACCAGAAATATCTTAGAGACCTGACGGTCTGCCTCTTCCACCTGGACTGATTGCTATAGAAGAGATTACGGAGGATCTTCCATCCAGTACTCCATTTCATTTTGGGACTGGGATCCACCTATATCCTTCTACTACAAAAGTTAGTCACCCTTCATTGCAAGTTCTTGTAGAATCGCTAGGAAGTCTTTTGTATAGACTCAATATGTCTGAAAAACCATCGACATCTAGGAATGTGTCATCTGACACAACAGTAGCAGAACCCCCTACCACCACTCTGACAATGTTCGCTGGTGTACCATTTATCCCAACTAGTTCTCAACCACTAGATGGAGTCCACCTAGGGGCTATCTCGATAGTATGGTCCATTCCTATTTGTTCATTTGGAACCTTATCTGGAATATCTTATGTTGAGTCTCAGTAAATTGATCCTTCCCAAGAGTATCAATTTAGGCAGTCCAATCTCCAAAGGCCAGTTTTCCCTTTGAACATTGGATTGCAGCCATATGGGGGGTAGTATGCATTTTCATTGTTTCCTTCGGGAGAAAAACCATATGGGAGTTCACAACAGAATTCAGGTCAGGCTGGAATCAAAATCAAGTGGTTGGATACCAATACTACCTCAACAACCAAGATCTGTACATTCTATACAACCAATTCAACCTATGTCGAATGTTCCCACTACACCGGCTATCATGATAGTTTCGCAAGTACAAGAATTTCCTTTTGTATGTCAAACTCAAGTTTCTCAGGTCATAATGCAATAGCCTCTTGCCTCCATGACTCAATCACAACTGTCGATTAGTGGATCCTTAACCGAAGCGACCCAGGCTCAAACAGGTACCATAACCCCTCAACATGGTCAAACATCCAGTATTGGCCAACAACAAATGGTCTCACAGCCATGGCTGCTGCAATATCAAGAACCGCAATTCCAGCAAAATTACCGAGGACCGGAGCAACAAAGCCTTGCAGGTAATGGGCAGACATATATTCAAAACAATTACCAACAATCATATCATAATGGTTACGCCCATCAACCTTATCAAAGTTATCAACATCAAATACATTATGTTGGTATGCAAAGACCCACAGCTCAGGCGATCCCATCTTATCTTGGGTATGCTTCGCCAAACTTGAATCAACAGTTGCCCTTCGTAGCAACTTTAGAGTTACCAGATCTAAATCGGCTAACAAATGATCCAATTGCTTATGGCCCTTGGTGGCCAACTATTCCTCATAAAATTCCATCAGATATTCCTAAATTCAATGGAAATCCAGGTGAAGATCCATCGAATCATGTGATTACCTTTCATCTGTGGTGTTTGTCCAACACTCTCAAGGATGATTCGATTAGGCTTCACCTTTTCCATCAAATGTTAACTGGTCTAGCAGTGAAATGGTACATCGAATTTCCTAGAGCTTCATTCGATAACTTTAGTAACCTCGCCACAACCTTTTTAACCCATTTTCAGTTACCAATAACGTATGAAATAGGAACAAAGCTTCTTACCAATTTTAAGGAGGCGACAGCCACTCACATATCTGATCATATTCACGAGTGGCGACATCATCGTCGAATGGTAAAAACATATGTTCCTGATCAACTATTAGCTGAATGGTTTATTAAGTCACTGTTACCCTTTATTACAGAACGTGTGGCCAAGGGTGGGGTCATCACTAAAGAGAAATTCATTGCTCGTGCACAATATCTAGACTTGATCTATACTTAGTCTGGCACGCTCTATGACAAAATCCCTGATGCTCTTAGACTAGAGTTTTATGTTCCTCCTCCTCCTAAATCAAACAAAGACTCTCATGTCAACAATGGCATGATAGGTACGAACAACACAAAAACCACAAAGGCTACATCTAAGTAAGCCTGTACGGTTTTTGGTCAAAATGCAAATGAAGAACTTCTTGCCTCGGAGGTTAATGTCGTGTCGACCAACAAGGGAAAAGAACCAAAGCAACCAGGGGGCAAGAAGAAAGGGAAAACCAAAAAGAAAAAAGAGGATGATTCGCCTCCTGAAAAATCTTCTAAAAACTCTTTTGGACAAAGGAAACCCGGTCATCCATGCTTTATATGCGATGAGGATCATTGGATGAAATATTGTCCACATAAAGATGAGATTAAGAAATTCTTCAAGAACTCAACAACCTCAGCGGTATTGACTAATCTGTTTCCAAACCCAGAAACCAATCTGGTTGCTAGCGACAATGATTCCCCATCCCAAGTGGTTATGTTGTCCATTTCAAAACAAAATGATGCTTTGATATCGACAAGGAATAAAGATTACGAGAATCCACTGCTATCGAACAGCAAGGCTACTGATCAACCTAGTATTTCAACAACAACTTCGACCGAAGTTGTGCCACCCATCATTCCTGAACTAATGATAAAGTTTCCAAAGGGAGTAGTACACAAATCAACATTTAATCCTCGTGCCCAAGCAGCACAAAATTATAATATAGTAGAGGATCTGGCCCAATCGTCATCCACTATGTTGACACTTGAAGTACTGCAAAATTATCCCTCCCGAAAGTAGGATCTATTATTAGCAATAGGAGGGATTGACCCAGCAGATTCCAATCTTGTGGCCTTTAATCATAAAGGATATGAACCACAGTTACCAGCAAAACTCACTTTCCTCATCCACGTGAAAGCCCTCAACAAAACTGTTCATCAAATAATTATTGATGAGGGGGCATCCACATGCATTATGTCAATGAGTTACTGGAAAACATTAGGCTCACCACCCTTGTCGCAATCGTCAACGACATTAAAAGCATTCGATGGATGGACATACACCCCATACGAGATTTTAAGTAACTTACAAGTTGAATTGGGGGGGAAAATAGTAGAAATTGATGTTGAAGTTATCGATGGAAACCTTGATTACAACATCCTACTAGGAAGGCCCTGGATCTATGCTATGGCTGCTATTGTGTCAAAATACTTTAGAAAGATTGCATTTCCTTTTCAAGGAGGAATTACAATCGTTGACCAATAAACCTTACTCCCCAATAATTCATAAGTTATGGGAAGCATCCCCATGATCCGTGGAAGCTCTCAATCACTTAAAAACATTGGAGTAGGCCTCGTAAAAGACCCTACATTGATGGGTACATTTTCTCTACCACCTCCAAGTAATCTGGAAGAAGTAGCCACAATGGAGACCTGCAATATGGTATCTTCTATATCCACAAAGATTCGAAGATTTCCAAACATGATGTTAACATTGATCATCACTAGGTATTGCCTCCAAGCCCAATAGAAATATTGTAGCAATCAATTTTCTTGGCCGGGGCGGAAAACCGAAATCAACGCTCATCAAGTGTTTGGATAGATAGGTCTAAGGAATATGGCACCTCTTCAGACCCTTGGTCGCATGTACATTCTATAGACGAGGGGATCATTCAATCAATGATCATAGGAGAGGAACCATGGGAAGACTACCACCATCATTCCCATCTTCCGAATTACCACGAAGATTGCTCCAACAACCTTCATCATCCTTCAGTTTTTGATTTTCTATCAAATACTGTAAACACATTGGATTCTGAGTGAAATCTATCCAATATTGAAGAAACTATCGCCATAAATATCTTGACCAAGCCAGATGTTGTAGAGAATATTCATGTCGGAAAATCTTGTTCTCCTTCATAACTTGAAATATATTACGCTCTCTTTCACGAGTTCAGATATGTATTTGCATGGTCATATGAAGAAATGCTAGGCATTGACTCAAGCATAGTCTAACATGAAATGAAGATGTATCCAGATGTCAAACCGGTACGAAAACGGCTTCAGTAGGTGCACCCGAAGAAAGCCGCTTCCAACAAGGAAGAAGTTGAAAAACTTTTACATGATGGTTTCATTTACCTGGTTCCTCTAACCAGTTGGGTATTGAATATTATTCCTATGATGAAAAAGCAAGGAATGGTTAGAGTGTGCATCGATGACAGGGATGTAAAGCAAGCTTGTCTGAAGGACAGCTATCATGCACCCTTCATTGACTAGATAATTGATGAATATGCTAGATACGAAATATTTTCGTTTATGGATGGATTTTCCGAGTATAATTAAATTAATATCCACCCACAAGAGCAATCGAAGACTACGTTTATATGTTCGTGGGGTACATTCGCGTACAATAAATTACCTTTTGGTTTAAAGAATGCAGGGGCAACATTTCATAGGGCTATGAATTATGCCTTCCATGACATCAAGAACATTGTTCAACCATATCTCAACGATCTTCTGTCTCATTCGCGAAAGAGGACTGATAACCCACAAGATTTGAGAGCTATATTTCTACGTTGACGATACTAGAAGATACGATTCAATCTGCACAAGTGTGTCTTTTGTGTCAGTTTTGGTCATTTACTTGGCTTTGTGGTTTCAAAGGATGGGATTTGTCTCGACCTATGTAAGGTTCAGGAAATCATCGATATGCCTCAACCTTCAAATTTGCTTCAAATTCAGAAACTCCAAGGGAAAGAAAACTTTCTAAGGAGGTTCATTCCAAATTACGCCGAACTTGCTAAAGGTTATATGCACCTTTTGAAAAACGAAGTACCCTTCAACTGGGATTAGGTTGCACAAGCTTCCTTTGATGCTTGTTGATGCCTTGAAAATCACTGCAACAACATCGGGGAAAACCACCTGGTCTGGACCTTAATGCAACTCCTTTTCCATTTGGTGTGGTGGCTTCGACTAGAAATAATGGGACCAATTTCCCAATAATGAATAAAAAGGGGATGGATAAATGAGTGGTTTTCTAATAAAATGGTAACGGATGAATGATTTAATCTAAAAGTAAAAATATGAATAACTATCCTATCCCGAGAAATTCCTGTTTTTAGTGTAACATTTGAGAATCTTTATCCATAAACTAGCATATAGATGACTCTATTTGGTAAAGAAAGACATTCATTCATATAATAATTACTTTTTTCAAATAGTTGAATAAATTAATCAATAAAACATTATTACACTTATCCTTTATATATCACTGATACATATATTACTAAAAGAATAACACTCCTTAAACATCCAATAGTGAAAAATATAAGGAGTGTTGTTGAAAACACATACATATATCCAATGATAGCAAGAGTAATCAAATTACAATTCACATAAAAGAATGAAACAAGATCATAGATAATAGTACCATATGTGTTGTAAATCATTCCCGATATCAATCGCATTCAAATTCTTTTTTCCAACTTAGAGATACTTTCACCTCAAGGCAATAGTGCACATACCATAAAAGCTTTCTTCGTTAGAATTTGGAATACTGGCCCAGTCTTTATAAAAACATACCAGAAGCACAATAGTGCAACTTCAAGGTTTGACTCTCATACAAAAACTGAGGACCCTTTCTAAATGCATGAAAGGGTCTATAAATACTAATTAAACTAACTAACAACAAAAATAAAATGCTATTTAATTGGTACAACTAAATCTTGAATATCTTCTCCACAGCAGGTTTTTTGGTAGTCGGCAGCATGATTCATTGTTTCGGGTGTTCTCCCTTTGATTTGAGTTGGTAGATTGCAAGCATCAGCTCCAATTCTGGAGGGCAGCTGAGACGAGAATGGAGTTGAGTTGAGTATGTAGCATCATGTATTTCGGGAATGATACAACCGATCGCATTGGCTAAACACTTGAGGGCGACCCTTTGACTGTATGGTTTTACTAAGAAAAACCAATAGGTATCCCAAGCTAAAATTTGGATGCCAGCGATTAATCTTCCATTCTTCTCCAACTCTTGATTGCATGCTTGTTCCAATGTCTTAACTGACAGCAATTTACCTGGGGTACATTGTGAAATCATGTTAGACAGATAAAGAGTGTTATTAATTAACTCAATTAAGTTACTTGTAGATAATCTACATCTGGAAACCTCTCTCTCTGCTTTCATCAGCTGTGAATCTCATTCTAAGAACATGATCTCCTTGTGTGATTCTAGGATTTTGGGTATATTTGCCGCCTGCCCCTCATTGGTGTCTTGCCAAGCAATAAAATTTGTTGAGTCTCGTCAGCCTGTTCCAAATCCTGCCTAACATCAACTGATTTGCCAACTATTTATGTCGTTATATCGCAAAGGGAATCAACCAGATAAATGTTATGACATAATAGTATTAATTGTGTCACCAACGCCTTGTTAATTTGTAGTGCTTCGGATCTGAAACTGACAGGTTGTGGAAGACTTTTGAACTTCTCTACTTGAAGTGACAGCTGAGCGATTTGCTCATCTTTCATTTTCATCATTAGTTCATTCAGCTTCTTTAACCTGGCCAATGCTTCTGATAATTCTTTCTGCTTTTGCATTACGCTTGAGTCTATTCTATGTTTCTCTTCAAGCAATTGCTTACTCAATTGATTGTTTAATTGTTGATGTGTTGATAATTTCTGTTCCAACTGTTCAATTTTCTATTGTGCTTTGGACACCTGTGTTTGCAACAAAACAATTGCTTGGTCCTTTTATTTAAGTAGATCACTCACTTCCAATTCCTTGTCCATAGTGGCTATCAAATAAGCTCCGACATACTGAGAAAACTTCGTTAGGTCATTGGAAGGGTCAAACTCTTCTTTCGACACTACATTAGTTGTCTCTGTTTTCTCTGGAAACAAGGAAGGTTGATCAAGTTTTCTCCTTTTCCGTTGTCTTTTCACTACAACCTTGTGTTTTAGACTCTAAAAGACATCTAATGGAGGTATGTCCTCCACCTACAAAATAATTTGATCAGAGGGATCTTTTGGAATTATTTCTAAATCTGTGCTAGGGGGTAGGCCGCTGGTTCCTTCATTTGGAACCTTTTTTGACGTTGTATCTTGTCCATATGTTACTTTGGGTGTATTGGCACCTTTTTGACCTTCCAGATTGGTTATAATGGAGTGAAATTGCTGCCATTCTTGGAGTAGTTTAGGATCAATCTGGGTATCCACATTGATATTTTTGCTGCCCTTATCCTTCTCCTTTTTCTGCTCTTTCTCCTGCCCTTTCTCCTTCTCTTTCTCTCTTTTTTTATCCTGTTATTTTTCTTTCTCTTTCTCCTGCTCTTTCTATTTTTCTTTCTCGAGAATATTTGATACAACAGGAGGTTTGTTAATGAGTTGTTGTTCAGGCTCGCTTGATTGTGTTGTCGAGGCAGTAGCTAATAAGTCCAGAGGTAGAGTTTGCAACCTCTATTCTCTGAGCTTATTGAATTCTACTAGCCCTTCATCATTATATCTCATCTTGGCCAGTGCTTGTACCTAGAATAATGACTCTACCAAAGAAAACAAGTCATCACAATCATCTTCCTTATGATCAAACCTTGTAAGTTTGGCCTGTTCAAGCACATTATAGACAACTTTCCTTGGATCGAATTGCCTATTAGGAATGGTTGCAAGGTTGAGCATGTTTATTTTCTCTGCTTCCTTCTCCGCATGCTTATAGTCATGCAAAGTATAAACACTGCATCTCAAAGGAAAAGTAGGCCAAGCCTGCTTTTTTGAAATCCTAAGAGTCTTGGATATCCCTGTGGTCGTAATTTGATAGGCCAATTCTCGGGCTAACAGCTTGTTAGGTATGTACAGATGAAGGACATGAGGTCTTCCAAGTCTACCAAAAACCCTCATGTATGTGAACTTATACTCCCCAAACCAGTTTGCAAGAGCGGTTAGGTCAATCTCTCCTTCTGAAGTAATCTTTGTGGCAGGTTTATCAAAAATGGCATGGTAAATAAGCAACATAAAGCCATTACAGATTTGGTACAGGTGGTCCTTATAGTGTGCTTTCCATAGATTTTGGTGATAAATGTGAATTGGCATGGGGTCTTGTGGAGTCCATATCCACCCCAGTACAAGAAATTCAGAGTTGAAACAAAGAGTATCTAAAATATAACCACTAAAATAAAATGCAGGAATAGACCTATCGGTCATGCGAGTTTTATTTCTAAACTCAAGAGTGGCAGTGGATAATTTATCTAACAATATATTTCCCCAATCCATTATCTCACTGTTAACTGCCTCTTCCATTAAAGGAACCATTTCAATAGTGAATTTTGCACAATCATGTAATCCCCAAATTCTACACATCATTGCCCCGGCGTAACAGTAAGAAGAACATAATGAATCTACAGAGTACTTACCTGAAGATTCATGTTTGTGCCTTGTGGGGTTCTGTCTCCATTTCCAAATTGGGGCCGATTCAGTTTCATTCTCACTTGTGAACTTCTCAAGAAATGCTTTATTGTATTTCTTTTGTGGTTCAGGCAAGTGATACATTTTCCTAAAATCATCAGGTTGGAATGAGCCGAAGACTCTTCCATCGATTGTGAAAAATGTTCTATTTAAAATAGGGATTTCCTTTACTTCCCATAGCACTACATCTGTATATGGAAGAATTTTTTCACGAGCTTCTATTCGGTGTAGATATGAATCAGCTAAATCCTTTAGGGAAGCCTCTGATTTTCTAGTTGAATCTGCGGTAGCTTGCACTGATACTGTTTCAGGCTCTTCTGCTTCAATTAGATTATATATTATTTGCCAGCTTGTGTTTCCAAGGCCAAGACATGTAGTGTCTGAAGTCAATCCCTTCTTTCTTGGTCCTAGATAAGTGGTAGATTTCCCTCTTACTGCGGGAGTTGATGATGCCGCAAATCTCTTGGATTTCTTTCCCATTTGGCTTGAACTTGTTGTTTCAGCAGAGCTCTGTGCAAGGAATAAAATGAATGTAATACAGAGAATAGATGGTGTGAGCCAATATGAAAGAGTTATATCAATTAACGAATAATGAAATATTAAAATAATACTGTCGCAGATACAATCTCAGGGGAGATCTCGGCATAACTACTTCATTAATTGGCCTCTTAACCTGTCAATCATTTTAAATACCCATCATATTATTTATATGTTGAATGATTCATTGAAGCATGGCTTGAGTTTTATGGTGGATAACCACAAGTAAATTGCTATCGGGAACGAGAAGCTTTTAATAATAATCTAAAATAATGCATGCAAGCCTTCTCAATCTATTTTGAAACTCGTGCCTTGCTTTATCGAATTGCAATCAGAGATGTGCTCAGGTCGTAATATTTATGTTATTTCAAAATCGTTGATCACCGATGGTGATACACCTTATCGCATCGGGAGATTTTAAAGGTGTCTTAACATGTGGTGCGTTACATCCCCGATTGCCGATAGCGATATCACATCGGAGAAATAGTGGGAGGGCCTTTTGTTATATTTTCTTGGCTTTCCCGATAACCGATAGTTATTCACTTTTCGGATCAGGGTAAATCAATGGGTCTATACATTATGTTTTCCTTGTTGTTGCGATATGCGATCTTGTGATCGCTTTATCGCAATAATAAGGAATTATATATTTATTTCATAAGACTCATTTCATACTTGTTCAAAAGGTTTATAATATATCGTTTCCTTTGGAACTTTTGATGAAGGATGAGTTCATACCAATTTTATTCACACATCTATGTTTAAAGGGACCCATTTCATATTATAGTTAAAATGAAAAATTTTGTGAAATGGGGGGTTGTTGTACATCACAACAATTGGTGATTCACTGGGAGAAACAATTATCTCTGAAAAATGTTGAAATACTTAAACTTTCTTCATATAGAATCTTATCTAAGAGGAGAATTCTAATATAACTGGGTATACAAAATTCTGAATCTAATAATAGCTATTTTTGTTATTTTCTTCTCTTGTTAAAATTAAATACATTCTAAGTTTTAAACTAGCCTTAATTGGTTGACAATGATAAAACAAAGAACCTTTCCAACTTAGCTTTATAATGACTCCTTTGTTATAGGTAGAGCCTCTGCTACCAACAAACGTTTATAGTCTCGACAGGGATACCTTTTAACCATTTAATCGTCCATTATCCCATCCATTTCAGAGTATAATTAAAAGAATGAATCCAAAAATATGCCTTCATATTTTGTATCTCTTTTTCTTTTATTTTTTCTTATTTTGCAAGATAAAAAGCCATTGTCCTGGTTTGGTGGCCAGCTATTTGACAATGCCATTCACTGATTGTAATTTAATTGACCAAGCTGGCTCGTGATCAGACCCCTTATCTTATAATTATAAGCCATTACCCTGTTTTGGTATGCAGTATTGGTAATGTCAGTTAAACTATTCCCCAATGATCATGGTAAGCAGGCTTGTAATAAGACCCGTTATCTTTTATATCAAATATATTTTCGAATTACACTCTGAGTAATCATAAACTTTGATGAATGGGATGAACAATTTTCTCCTTAAGAGAGCATGGATGACAGGGTAAGAGTTGAAGATGCTAAGATTGAATCAGTTTCTATTTTTATATTGATAATCGTTTTTTGCCATTCGAAAATATTAAAATGATTTACATTATTTCTAAATCTTGAGAAGATTTCACAAAAATAAAATGGGGTTTCAGAATCTAAATATACCTAATTTCCTAGAAATTTTCCTTTTGTTTAAGGTTTCCATTTTAAAAGTAAATATCAAAACTATTTCTTTTCAGCAACTTTTTCAATATAGCAAAGGCTAATGGAATATATCTTACAACTTTATTTTCCAATAATCCTAAAAATTATGAACACAAATTTTGCTAAAAATTGAATATTTACAAAAGGAGAAGGTGTTACCTCCTCAATTGAAGAATTTTTTCAGGATAAGGCCATTAACAGGAAGATAATCTCTCTTACCTGATAGATATTTCAATATGAAAGTGGAATGGCCTATCTTCTCATTGATTTGAAATGGTCCGAGCCACATTTTCTGGAACTTAGTGTGTTTTCCTTTATCCTCATGGTCTTTGTCCCATTCCAGAACTAGATCACCAACTCGTAATTGTTTTGAAGTGGATGAAGTTGAATCAAAAGATGACTTGATAATTTGTTGATATTTTGCATGTATAATTCTAGCCTTTTCCCTTTCTTCTTCTAATTTTAAAATTTGATCATGTCTTAGTTGAATAGAAGATGAGAGACTTTCTTCAATAAACTACACTAAGGCTAGAGATAGAAGTAATAAATTGGATGGTAGGACTGCTTCCTTTCCATATAAAAGATTAATGGAGAAGTACCTATGGAAGCCTTCTACGTTATTTTGTCAGCCCATAGTGCAAATATCAAAGATTTATACCAGCTTTTATGATTGTGCTCAATAGTTCGCTTAATGATTTTGATGAGATTTTTATTGGTGGATTCTGCTAAACCATTACCTTGAGGATAGTAATTCGCAAAATATTTCAATTTAAAACCTATTTTCATAGCAAACTCAAACATAGATTTTCGAGAAAAATAAGATGAATTATCGAAAACAAGAGCGTTTGAGACACCAAACATGGTAATAATGAATTGATCTATAAACTCTATAATTACATTAGAGTTTGTTGTCTTCAGAGGAATTGCTTCAACCCACTTAGTAAAGTAATCACTAGCAGTAAGGATATACTTATGTTGTTTGGATGACTATGGATTGATTTCCCCAATGATATCCAATCCGCATTGCTCGAAAGGTTGTTCAATGTTGACTGGTTGCAAAGGGAAAGCTGGTTTTCTTTGTCTTCCACTGGAGATTTGACAACTTCAGCATTTCCTTACGTATTCGTGAGTGTCTCTGAACAGGGTGAGCCAATAATATCCAGCATGAATGATTTTGTGGGCTGTTGTATCAGCTCCAAACTATCCTCTTGCTGTTTTGTCATGTAGCTCCTGCAAAACATTTTGCGCTTCAGGTTTTTCTAGGCATCTTAATAAAATTGAATCATAATTCCGCCTAAAAAGTACATCATCTACAATTATGAGGTTTTTTGCTTTTAATCTAATGGCATGTTTGTTTTTATAGGAAATATTAGAAGGTGCATATCCATTTTTTAAATAGAAAATAAAATCTGCATATTGTGATTCAGGATCTGTGATACTTATTCGATTGCAGTTTTGTACCTTCTGATTCTTGAATATTCGATACTCCTGCTAGTAACATGCAAAAACCTTGGCCTCTAACAATCTTTGCCGGCTTGATTTATAAGTCATATTCTTGTAATGTTGTGATCCAATTTTCCCTTTTTTCTCCTAATTCCCTTTGAATTAGTAATTTTCTTACTGCTGAAAAAGGAACTATAACTTTTGTGTGAGCTTTTAAAAGGAAGAGTCTGTAGTGCTTGACAGCTTTGTACATAGCAAAGGCCTTCTTTTCAATTTCTAAATAGTTAAGTTCAGCACCTTGAAGATTTGAAATGAAAAATGAAATTGTTTCCTCCATGTTTTGATCATTAACCTAAGTCAGCACTATTGCATAAGACGAGGTGGATGCAAGAGTATACAATATGAAATGATTTGAAAAATTGGGAGTGCTTAAAGCACGGGCATTAATTAGTGATTGTTTGATAGAATTAGATGCCTCTTTTCTGTAGATCCCCATCTAAACACCGAATTTTCTTAATCATTTTCTACAATGGTAAAATAATCTGGGAAAAATATGGAATGAATCTTTTAACAAAGTTAATTTGACCCAAAAATGACTGCATGGATTTTTTGTTATGATGGAATGGAATATCCGAAATCTCTTTAATTCTATCTGGATCAATATAAATACCATCTTTGGAAACAATGAAGCCCAAGAGATGTCCTTGATTAAGAGCAAAAAATGACTTTTTTGGATTGAACAATATACCATACCTTCTACAACATTCAAATATTTGTTTTAAATCATGTAAATGGTTAGACCTTTTCTGGGAAAATACTGTAATATCATCTAAATAGATAAATACTATCTTATTGATCAATCCTTTGAATTCTATATCCATTTCTCTTTGGAATGTAGCTCCTGCATTGCTAAGTCCAAAAGGCATTTTTTGGTAAGCATAAGTTCCCCATTTAGTTTTGAAGGTAGTTTTAAGCCCGTCATCAGGATGGACCAAAATCTGGTTATACCCTGAAAAACCATCTAAAAAGGACATTAACTTAGAACCAGCTACAGAATGGAGTATCTTCTCCATGGTAGGTAAAGGGAAGTTATCCTTTTGGCTTGCTTTATTAAGATTTCTGAAATCTATGCAAATCCTGAGGTCGCCATTTTTTTTCTAACAGGCACAATTTTAGAGACCCAGTTTGAATGTCGGACATCAAAAATGATCTTAGCCTTCAAGAGTTTATTTAGTTCAGTTTTTATTTGACTCTCTAGGTTAGGATGAATTTTCCTTCACTTCTGTTGGATTGGTTTTTTTTCAGAAAGCATTGGAATAGTATGATGAATGATCGATGCATCGTATGTTTTCAAATCATCATATTTTGCAAGTGAAGACATATTTATTTTTTCGTAATAACGTAATGAATGTTTTTCTTTCTTCCAAAGAAAGTCCTAATCCCAAGTTGATGTTTTGAGGGTTTTCCTCAGTACCTAGATGTATCACTTCAAATCTTAAATTGGAACTTTGGAGCTTTGAATTGGTCACATGTTTAAACCTGTCTTTAATATCATAAAGATATTCTAGCTTAACCATTGGTTTTGGTATTGAGTTTTCTTCCTACTTTTCCTTCATTTGAAGGTCATGATCACTTTCATCAATGATTTGATCATCGTAGGACTTGTCGGAAGTCAAGAAATTTAAAATGTCTTCGTCATGATTGAACACTCACCAATTGGTGACATTGTCGGGAATTGATGGTCTAAAAATTAACTTTAATAAAAATTTGTCTGGGCTGTAATCTTCGAAAGGTAGGAGTTTATAAGCAAAATTAGCTGACAAGTTTGTTGCTGCATTCTGGGATCTAGGGATAGGAGAAATATTGAATGCTAAAAATTGAGATATGAGTTCTTGAACCAAAGACTGATAGTGTTTTAGATGACTAGAAAGACAGTGAATTGTATTTATAACTTGTTTTATGACAATTTCTGAATCACCAAACACTTTCAAATATTGAACTTTAAGACCAATAACTTTATATAGTCCTTGAACTAAGGCCTCATATTCAGCTGTATATCCAATCTACATGATAACATAGTTTTTTCTCCTTCAGGGCTAACTAAAATACACCCTGCTCCTGCATAATCACTAGATTTAGACCCATCAAAGTATAGTGACGAAAATAAAGAATTATCAACAATTTTATTTATAGTTTTCTCAGCAATATTGACACATCTTGATCTATCGGTTTGTGAAAATTTTTCAATTTGGGATGTGAAATTATTTACTGAGAAAGGAGATGGTTGGCCAGTGAAATTGCCAAAGAATGATTCGGAAGAGTAATCCCCCAAAATATTGTTATTAAATTATATTGGTTGATTCTCCTATTCAAATTCAGTGACAATATGGGTCATATGTTTCTCCCGATCAATTTTGATTTGATTTGGCTTTCCTTTATAGGATAGCCACATATGCACCAATTGATAGAAATATAACCATGGAGTTTCTCAGACCAATCCCTACTCAAGATTAAACCATAAAATTCAGGTATATCGACAATTAAAATATCAATTCTCTGAACCACTCGTGGATTCGCTGATAACCTGATAGTTATGGAGTTGATTTCCCCTAAAACTTGGACCTTGGTTCTATCCAACTGTACAATATCAATTGCAGACTTTTGGGGTTCAATGTTCAGTTTGGAACAAACTGAAGCTAGCATTATGTTAGAGGATGCCCCTGAGTCAATCAAACAGTTGTGTAGATTACGATTATAGATCTCATAGGTCAAGAGAAAAGGGGGAGTATGGGAATTTGATCTGTCTCCAATTAAAATTGCATCAGTAGCTTCAACTCTACGACAAGGTGGTTGACCTGAATCATTTACAACTTTGGAGATCACAGCATTAGGAAGAGGTGAAGAAGGTACTGCATTTAGTTCTTTAGGAAGTAATTTTTGCTGATGTTTAAGTTTGCTAAGTTCAAACATAGTAATGTTTGCCTTCGTCTTCTTCATATCATCAATAATATTGTAATCCATTGAATCCGATACTACCAACGTATTAGATGTTGAAGGTATATTTGAGGATGATAGTTGATTTTGGGATGTTGTCGCCGCTGATTTCTTTGTGGGAAGCTTTTCTTCTGTAGTAGTGGTACCTGCACTCCTTTTCTTTGAAATTGACTGAACAGGTTCATGAGTACCTTTACTCCTGGTAGTCACAGGGAAAGTTTCTTGTTCATTTTCTGTATCGGAGTTGGGTAAAATGAAGTCCCACATTCCATTGCATTCGACAACCTCCTCTTCTTCGGGTTCTTCGTATGGTAAGACTGTTTCATCTTCTTCTTCCTCTTCGGGATCTGAGTCTGCATTAGATATAAGATTTGGTGGTTTTGACTCAGGTTTCTTAAAATTTCTAAATGACCTCTTTGTTGAAGTTTCTGCTACTTGTTTTTTGATTTCAACCATTTCATTTGACATTGTTTTGAGGACCTTTTGCAGACCCTTCATATCATATGGATCTTTAGGGGTTGTCTTCTTTGAATCATCTTTAAAAGAAACTTTTTTAGATTTTCTATCTTCAAGAGCAACTTTATTTTCCAAAACAATAATGTGTTTCTCTACAACAAGCACTTCTTTCATTTTTTCAGCTAAAATTGGTTTTGCAGCTCTATCTACAAAAATGGCTATATTTGAAGGTAGGGTTGTTATATACCATTCGCTTCTTATTTTCTCACTTGGCTTAGAATCAGTTGGAATCTTATTCAAGAGTTTATTGAATCGGGAGTTGAATTCATTGATAGGTTCTCTAGATTCTATCCTAAGATTTGAAAGATCATTGATTAATGTTGCTAAAGATCTATCGTCGCCATACTTAGTGAGAAACTATTCTTGAAAAATGTTCTAGTTGGTAATGGATCCAAAGGGTAGGGAAAAATATCAAGACCCAGCTGATCCTTGTAAAGTATAAGGGAAAAGTCTAATGACAAAATCTCCCTCTGTTACTCCTTTTAGATTAACTGATAACATGAAATTGTTAATATGTACTTTGACTAATGTTACAACATCTGGATTAAATTTTGGCAACGATTTCTCGGGAAAATCTGGTAATGGATGTAATGGTGTAGGCATAGAGACTGCACCAGGACTATTCCATGGATTCTGAGCCGTCGTAGAGCTAATAAAAATTGATATTGCTGATGAAATTCCAGGTGTTTGGGGAGGATTTGGTATTGAAGATTGAATAGGTTGGGATGTTGAAGTTGGTGATCCCTGCTGAACAACAATGTGTAATGGAGGAGTGGATGGTTGACTTCGCACTGGAGAAGATGAAATGGAGGATGATGAATAAAAGTTCTCACTGTCAGATCCTTCAGTGTTCTTTTTAGCCTTTTACCTTTTCGGTAAAGGCAACTCAGTAGGTTCAATACCAAGCTTTCCGCTTTGAAGTCTGGCGAGAGCGTGAGGTAGATTGAATTGTGAAGTCTCATTGCGTTGAGATACTTCAGATTTCTGTGGTGATATCGAAAAGCATTGAAGTTTCTGGATGAGAGACTGAACTTCAAGAGACTCAGGACTTAATCGATCTGGAGTATGATGGGATTGAATAGTGGTAGTTGACTCCTCTTCTTCTCATTTGAATACTGGTAATCCAGAATGCAAACAGGAGGTTCGAGGTGAGGTGGAGGGAGATTTACCCTCAGAATGGTCTATAGGTTTTGATTTACTCGCCATTCATAGTTCATGCCCTCCTTCTAGCGCCAAAAATGTTGATTCCTCGAAAATCGCTGCAACAACATCGGGGAAAGCCACCTGATCCGGACCTTAATGCAACACCTTTTCCGTTTTGGTGTGGTGGCTCTGAATGGAAATAATGGGACAAGTTTCCCAATGATGAATAAAAAGGGGATGGATAAATGAGTGGTTTTCTAATAAAATGGTAAGGGATGAATGATTTAATCTAAAAGTAAAAATATGAATAACTATCCTATCCTGAGAAATTCCTATTTTTAGTGTAATGTTTGATAATATCTATCCACAAACAAGCATATAGAGGACTCTATTTGGTAAAAAAAGACATTCATTCATATAATAATTACTTTGTTCAGATAGTTGAATAAAGTAATGAATAAAACATTATTACGCTTATCCTTTATATAGCACTGATACATATATGACTAAAAGAATAGCATTCCTTAAACATCCAATAGTGAAAAATATGAGTGCTATTGAAAACACATACATATATCCAATGATAGCAAGAGTAATCAAATGACAATTCACATAAAAGAATGAAACAAGATCATAGATAATAGTACCATCTGTGTTGTAAATCATTCCTGATATCAATCGCATTCGAATTCCTTTCTCCAACTTAGAGATACTTTCACATCAAGGCAATAGTGCACATCCCATAAAAACTTTCTTCGTTAGAATTTGGAATACTGGCCCAGTCTTTATAAAAATATACTAGAAGCACAATAGTGCGACTTCCAGGTTTGAGTCTTATACAAAAACTAAGGGCCCTTTTCTTAATGCATGAAAGGGTCTATAAATACTAATTAAACTAACTACCTACAAAAATAAAATTCTATTTAATTGGTACAACTAAATCTCGAATATCTTCTCCACAGCAGGTTTGTTGGTAGTTGGTAGCATGATTCATTGTTTCGGTTGTTCTCCCTTTGATTTGAGTTGCAGATTGGAAGCATTGGTTCCAATTGTGGAGGGCGAATGAGATGAGAATGGAGTTGAGATGAGTATGTGGCATCATGTATTTTTGGAATGATACAACCGATCGCATCAGTTAAACACTTGAGGGCGGCCCTTTGACTGTATGGTTTTACTAAGGAAACCAATAGGTATCCCAAGTTAAACTTTGGATGCCAACAATTAATCTTCCATTCTTCTCCAACTCTTGATTGCATGCTTGCTCCAATGTCTTAGCTGACATCAATGGGAGGATGGCGATGGGTCAGATCAATGGGTTGTAATCCTCTCTTTTACTACTTCTATCAATAAAGTTATTTGATTTTTCCTCCATACTCTAGTATATCTCTGAATCTTGTATTGATATATGCATTTTTATGGTTAATATATATATTATCCTATATTGTTAATAGTTATAGATCTCTATGCTTTGAGGGTGTTATGCTGCTTTGACTCTACAGGCGTTCTTTGAAGTGGGACAAGTGAGGAAGGAGTGGCAAAGATCTGTCGAAGGGGAGAGGAAACAGGCAAGGGGCCAAGCAAAAGACTGAGGTTGGTACTCTCTACTTTTCTCTCATCTATTTCTCATAAAGGAAAACACAAGCGACTTTAGTTTGTTTGTTTCTAAGATAGCTACCCATCTTAGTGGGACTAGCAACTCTGAATGGACACTAGTTTTCCCAATAACAACCACAACCATGGACATTCTCACTTATCACAAAATTCTAATCCATTGATTAGAAGATGAACTTTCTAGTCTAAACAAACAATTGGAAGAACTACAAATTTCCATTAGCGAAAGTCATTATCCTCAAGCAGCTTTATCAACTCTATTAATCTTATTTTCCCTAAACTTAATGAACTAATTGAAAACATGGAGATGGATATAGCGTTGAAGGAAATGTAACTAGGTTTAGTCTTCATAAATGTACTTTTGATATTTGTATTTATTGAAGAAAAGAAATATTATTTTTATAATATATGTCAATGAGTTTATTTCTCATTGAAATAGGTCTAGCACATGTTAAAGTGTTATAGGTGAGTCAAAGAGTCAAAATAATTTTGTTGAATACCTTGAGGGCATGTTACTATAGGTATACATATGTATGAGAGTCAAAGAAGACACCTCCAAGAAAATTCAAGTCTCCTCCAAGCTAAGGCACCATCAAAAGAACCCATTTGAAGCAGAGAAGACAATTCAGACTGCAATTTTCAACTTTGCCTTCAAGTGAGCCTAAAGGAGGGATAGACCTTTATATGTAGAGGTTGTCCACTCCCTCAAAATACACTGCAATCATCTCTGAAATCAGCGAAGTAAGAGAGCTGAGGAAAGGGTGAAAGAAGTCGAATAGAAGTAGCCTCTAGTATAGAGAAGAAGGAGAAGACAAGGCTGAAGTTGTGACAGCTGATATAAGGGTAAAAACATACTCACACATGTGACAAAAGAGGCCTTTTGCAGTCATAACAGTAGTAGTATATCAACAACCCATCTCACATCATTTGGTATAGTAACTTAGGCCTATTAGGCCTACCACTATAGCAAATAAGACGCTATCTCAAGTGAATATGAAAAGAGCCTAATACTTAAGGAAATCACCAACATGTATGAGAAGCTAGGGTTCTTGTACAGTGACATCAGTCCACATATGCATCTCAAGAAGAATATTATTTGGTTAAGAAAAGGAAGGTGTCTCCATAAGTGAAGGATATCACTAAGTACAGAAGAGAAGAATCTCATATAGAAAAGGTCTATCAATAGTTGAAAGAAGGATGAAGTGTCGAGTAATGAAGTGCCGGAAGAAGGAAGACTAAGTGTCAGGGAACAAAGTGCAGAAAGGAGGAAGGCCTTGACATGTTCTTGGAGGATATTCTTGTCAAGGTTCTAGGGTTTGGCATTGATCAATAAGAATATTTAATAAGAGAAATTTATCGAAGGGCTTTCCTTTGAAGAAAAGAGAAGTTTTGGCCCTAGGAGAGAGCCAACATCTTGTGTTATTGTTCTTATGTTTTTGGTATCAATTTGATGAAGTAAAAACACATGCATTAATAAGAAGAAGAAGAATATTAAGCTAACAAGAAAAAGTAAAAAGACTCCACAAATTGTTATCAAGTTAATAAGAATCAAAATACACCTAATTTCCCTTGATTCATCAACATGGTATCAAAGTGAAGGTGACACATCAAGGAAAGAGCATCTCAAGAACAATCATCAAGGAAAGGGCATCTCAAGAACACTCATCAAGAAAGGACATCTACATAAGCTGAAGCATCAAGCCAAGAACTCCCAACCACTCATCAAGGAAGACTAAAAATAAAGAAGAAGAGACTTAGATAAAGGCACCTACAAGAAAATAAAATCAAATAAGGACCTACATCAAGCTACAAGTCATCAAGCAAATCTCATCATCAAGCAAGTCCACTTGGAGAAAGCAACTTAAAGAACATAAAGATCTAAGGAAGGAAAGCCATCAAGTCTTCAAGGAGAAAGAAATTCCACTACATCTCAAAAACTATCAAGTAAGTATATGTCCCCTTTTAAATATACATCAATGTCTTTTTGCAAGGAAAGAAACAAAATGGTAGGTACCAATAACTTTCTTGCATGGAAGAAGAGGACTAATTTACTTCTCAAGGAGAATGAAATTATATAACACATCAAAGGGAATATCACTATCCCTACTAAGGAACAAACTCAAGCCTTATCCAAGTACAATAAGCATGATACAAGAGCTCAAAGGATTCTAATAGTATCTGTCAAGGACTCTCTAATTCCTTATGTCTCCAAACTTGAAACATCAAAAGAAATCTATGATAAACTAGTAGAGGTATTCTCGGTAACCACAGTTGGAGAATTGATATCTCTATGAAATTAATTGTACAAAATGAATATATCCAAGGAAGGAATAGCTCCCTACTTCATGAACATATTTGATATGGGGGATCAACTTTAAGAGCTAGTGGAAGTCATGCCTAATAGAGAAATGAAAATTGTAGTACTCAATGCTCTACTAGAGGATTGGGGCAACTTCACATAAAGCATATATGCTAAGGAAGCCACCCCACTAAGTGAAATGTGGTATCAATGTAAGATAGAGGAAACAATACTCAAAGAAAAGGAAGATGTGGGATCAAAGGAGAAAACATTCGCTACCATGGCCAAGAGAAAGGGAAAATTTGGCAAGTTTGGTCCACAAAGAACAAAAAACAAAGATATGTCCAAAGTCCAATGCTTTGGATGCCGGGAATATGGACACTATAAAATTAATCTTCCTAAACTAAATAATGACAACAACAACAAAAAAGAAGAAGGTAAGAAGATCATGTGACTCAAGAAATGAAAGAAGAAGACAAGAAGCGAAAGAAGGAAGATCCTCTGAACCTCTACTATGACTAAGTCTTATTTAAAAGTTTTGAGTAGAATAGGAGCATGCAGGAATAGAATAAAATTGCATGGATAGAAACATCTTCTAGAATCTAGAAGTATGATGTACATAAAGTTCAAAATACTCATGTAGAAGGAGCATTTATAAATAGAACAAAATGCACGGTTACAAATCTCTTCTAGAATATAGGAGCATGGTAGATATAGTTCAAGATATTCATGTAGAAGGAGCATACCTAGTGTAGGACCTCATCCATAATGAAAGAAAATTGATCATGATTAAGAATCTAAAAACACCTCCATCATCAAAAAGAAAGAAACATGTTTAGGGTAAGGGTCTTTGTTGGCTTCATGGGCCTTCATCCAAGTTCAGTGTTAAGTAGCCAAGAAAATCCCTACACTACTGGCCCTTTCGACATCAATCCATGGAGCTCAGAATGAAGTCTTACCCGAAGCAGTATGGAGGGATGCAGGAACTAGGTTTTCGTACCCAGAGATGGTAGTGATTTCATTTTATACCCTAAGCCCTCCTTCATGCAGGCTGGTAAGCCTTTTAGTGCTTATCAATATACTTCTCTTAGTGGTCCTCTAGACCTCCATGAACTTGGTCTACGATTATCTTTCACGTGCCATAGATAGGTGAATCAGAGACTTACATGCCTCTTTAATTACTCTTACTTTTGTATTTAACCAAATTAGCTTAAGTATCTAATAACTTCAACATGCATTAAGATGATCTTTGTGTAAACATATATTCTTACTTGGATTCATATAACAAAGCAAAATATATGGATTCACGCATCAATACAACATTAAAACACAAATCCAGTATTCATCACATGAGTTTATAATAGACATAAAATAGATCATACATAGATAATTCTATAATAATTATCTTCAATGATGCTTCAAATCTTCTTTACAGACTCTAGTAGCCCTGCGAACACAGCTCTAGGGATCCACGCACTCAATTGCAGACTTCTACCCTAGGCCTCTACTCACATAGCTGAAGAGCCTATTTCCTACATTAATACTCTTCACTCTTAGCCTTCACAGACCCATTACATTCATCATTGACTCAAAATATACCAAGAACTACCTTAGACTCTTCTAAGACTCTCCTTTTTATACAATCCCATGGCTTGCAGACCATGGGTAGATCTCCTGAAGCTGACTTGACTTACATAAATGAAGGGAAGAAACCCTTTATTACACTTTGCATCTTCATGCTCTGCAACGACAAAATGCAGATACTTTACACTTTTTATACAAAAACTTTGGCTTTCTGCCCCAAAACTTGGGGTTTTAACCCCAAAATTGACTCTAGGGGACCCATTCCCAATAGGCCCCCAACACAAATATGGTGACTCGCCCCCGAGTTACTCTTCTAGCATAGAGATCTTGCTGCAAAGACCTCCCAACTCCATTTGCACCACCGCAACCTTAGCAGTACACTAAGTCGCTGCCTGCTTGACCTACTCTACCAATTGCTCTGTCACTAGTTTTGTGCTATCTGCCTGGATATTTTGTTGTATTGCCTGCACGTTGGCCAACTTTCCTTCAATGGTGGATGTGAACACATATGCCTCATCCATCCAAGCCCCTAATCTAGCCTTAAGTACTACTTCTTTTCATTGCACTACTTCCGCATGTTCCTTCAGTTCCTTTGCTTTCCGCAGCTTTGCCAATCTCTGTGTGATGACAACGATGAATGTCGTCGCTCTTGCTTCATCGCTCCAATGCTATAATTCCCTCACCTTGTTATTCAACCTCTATAGGTTTGGATCTTCCTATAGACTGGTAAGTACCTCCAGTAACTGCTCAAAGAACATGATGCAATGCATTACTGCGGCATCTACTGCAGCACTTGCATCCATGATAGATTCATCGCCCTGCTCTTTGACCTCTAATGGAGTTGAAGACTGGGCCTTCAAATCAATCTCTGTGATATTAAGGTTCAGCTAAAATTGAACCTTAGCTAGCTATGTCTTTGCATTGTGCACACCTACAGTGAGCTTTCGAATTTTGGCCTCCACCAGCTCTTCTTCTGGGATATGAAGCTCTAGAATGGTTCTACATGCTTTATTGACTACTGTCATAGTGTGATCATTCGTCTGTTGCACCTTCTTCCACGTGTCACTTGATAAAGTATTTTCAACGAACATCTATGTATTTTTTACCTTTTTTGTTGATCACACTTAGTTCTCGTTACTCTCAAACCTGAAGTTTTGTGATCACACCTACTTGCAAGGTGTGAAGGGCTTCACTTGGAAGCGCGGTCAAGTTCAACCCAACCTTCTTGAGAACACTGACAATAGCCCTATCAACTTTTTCTTTTGTATTCAAAGCTCCATCTGGCAGTGCAATGGCCTGAGGATCCAAGGAGTGAACCATCTCTACTGCTTTAGAAGTTCCTAGCGCCAAACTAGTCGACGCCACGCTGCCCCACCCTACACCAGTCTACAATTGAGTAGTTTGGATATACAACTCATGCAGATCCATCTGAATGGAAACCAAGGCTTGCTTTTGTTGCTACTCAAATTGTTGCAAACGTTCCGCAGTCACATCCCTTACTTTATCTCTAATGTTTTCCAAGTCACCTTCTGTCAAGGTGATCGGGTCGAGTGATGATTTACTAGCCTTGGAATTCTTCAGCAACCTTTCTTTCTCCTGCTTCCGAGCGCGCTTTATCCGAAATGAGTAATCTTTTGGTCTTTACCACCCTATTCTGATTGTTTCTCTTCACCTCTATCTGTGGCGAAGTAGACCTCTAACTTTTCTCAAAGTCGCACCCTTCCTCCCCTTCCTTCTCTTCGGCCTACTCCTTTGTAGCGTACTTTGCTCTAGCTTTATCCTCAATCTCCTTTCCCCCCTTTCAGCCAACTGCCGCATCTTCAATTGGGCCTCTTCCTTCTTCTATTTTCCTGCAAACTTACTGGACCCAGTTGACAAATCAGAGGTCGTGCACAACTCTGCTAGCCAATTATCAAGGACCGCTACAATTGGATCATCTATCGCAAGGTATGGGAGATCATACCACTTTTGCTCAGGGTCCTTCCACACTCAGATAGAGATATAGTGGAAGTTTACTTTGAACTCCACATAACCCCAAATATTGCTCAAAGACAATTGGTGATAGCCGCAGCTTCAATTTATCGTAGCATGGATTCTTGCCTCCATCAGTACCAAAAATATAGTAATATCTTTGAGCCTTTCAGTGTCCTTTGTGGGAAAAAATGAAGTGAGCTTTGCCGCTTTTTGTAGATTTGATGTGATCAAAGGAAACTAGCTATCCTCTGGTAATTTGCATGTGACCAATATGGTTGATAGGAAAAGCCATGCATAATGGACGGTCTTACTCTGGTCTTGTGCTTCTTTGCAATTCGCAAGGAACTCGTTGTAGAGGTAGTGCTCCCAATTGAATTGTATGCCCTCTTTGCACTAGGACACTAATGATAAAACTGGTGTCAACAATTCATCTCCATGACACTTCCTCATTACTTTCGCAGCCAAGATCTGGGTGGATACCTTAACTGCGGGGTTGGTTCTGTTGGAAATTGAGTAGTTGTGTAGTTCCTTGACAAGCTTAAACTTGTCGTTCATTCTCTTGGCAAGGTCACATTCGCCCACCTTTCTGCCAAATGGCTTGGTCAGATTCAACCCTGAGTGCGGTAGCAATGTGATCCTATGGATTGACATATCGACGATTTGTATTGGTTCTCCTAACCACAGGCACCCGTCATTCACCAAGCATAAACATTGTTTGATCATTATAAAAGTTATGGGCGTGCAGTTGTAATGCGACACCCATAGTAGGTTCAATAGTCTTGCCTTGTCCACCCCACTAATCCACTTCCTCAGCTCCAGCGTGGGGACACCAAAATATTTATACAAGACACAAGTCATAAATGTATCAATTGTCAAATAGGGGAACCGCTTAGTATCTGCCAAGTCCCAATCCTCTAACTTCATATATGGGATGCGCACCAACTGTAGACCTTCAAATGTGATTTGGTTTGGTAGCAATGGTGTGTTAAGCAGAAATTTTCCCTCATTTGGGTCCTTCAGGACCTTCACCTAGCCTTGGTACGGAGGGATGTATTCTAGTAACTTGGAGATAGGGTCTACCCACTTGATATCAATATCTTCCCTACCCATACGAGTTTCTTCTACGCCCTCATCGAATTCTAGGTCTACCACCTTGCCTTTCTCCTCCGCAATTGACTTCTCTTTCTTCTAGTGCTTCCTTGGCGACTCACGCACTGGATGTGTCACTTTCTGCTTGTCTTTATTTGTTTTGGGTCCCTATTCAGCTGTAGTAATATTTCACGTTGAGCATGGTTGAGATCTAAGTCCAGCTGAGCTACCACCCTCAATGTGTTGTACTCGAACTCTATGGATAGCAAAGCTTTCTTCCCATAGACCAGCTCATAAGATGTGAAACCTGTTGTAGTTTTCCACGTGGTGTTGTATGCCCAGGTGGCCTGAACCAGGCGATCTACCCAATCCTTTCTGCTGCTACTCACCACCTTAGTCAAAATATCTTCCAACACTCTATTATTGACTTCCACCTACCCATTTGCTTGTGGGTGATATGCGGTGGAAGTTTTGTTCCTGATTTTGTGATGAGCAAGCAGGTCTTTAATCAGGTTAGAGGTGAACTGGCTTCCTTGATCGGTGACTAACTCTCTTGAATAGCTAAACTTGTAGAATATATTTTCCCTTAAAAACTTAGCCACTTTTTCTTCTGTCACTACCTCGATTGCCTTTGTTTCTGCCCACTTTGTCAGGTAGTCGATGGACACAATGATGTAAGACCTTTGCTTTGAAGGAGGGTTGATAGGACCCACAAAATCCATGCCCCACTTCTCAGGTGGCTCAAAGGTCACTTGAGGTTGGAGGGACATTTCATCCCTTGGAGTCGGTTTCCCCATTCTTTGACATCAGTCACACTGGCTGATGTATCCTCTGACATCTTGATGAAGAGTAGGCCAATAGTAGCCTTCCTATAGAATTTTGAAGGGAGTCCTTTTCGCTGCAAAGTGGCCTCCACAGGGCCCATCGTGACAGGTTAGGTGGATGTCAAAGACTTCCTCCTCCCTAACACAATTCCTCAAGACCTAATCTGGGCCAAGTTTAAACACGTTGCCCCCGATCCAAGTGAATGGGGAACTCTTCCTCACAATTTTACTCTTCTCCTTTGAGGATAGATGCGAAGGGAACTGTGCTGAGACCAAGTATTTTGCTATATCAGCAAACCATGGAGAGAGTAGTGAGATAGCGAATAGGTGTTCATCTGGAATCTGGTCATCCACTGTCCCTTCTTCACCTGCAGGCACACCCAATCTAGACAGGAAGTCAGCAACAACATTTTCCTTACCTGGCTTGTCGACAATAGTCAAATCAAATTGCTGCAAAAAAATTAACCATCTAATGATACGAGTATTTACATCAGGCTTATTCATTAAATATCTAATCGCAACATGATCATTGTGTAGGAATGTTTGATAGCCAGTGATGTAGTGTCTGAACTTGTTTAGGGAATGGACTATAGCCAGGAATTCTTTTTCAGTTACAATATAGTTCATCTCTGCCTTGGAGAGGTTTTTACTGACAAAGTATATGGCATATGGTAGTTTCTCCTCAACTTGTCCTAAGGCTACCCCTATGGCTTTGTTCGAGGCATTGGTGTGGATGTGGAAAGGTAGGGCCCAGTTTGGATCTCCAAGATCGGGGCAAACACCATCTTATCTTTCAACTCATCCAGAGCCCTTTGATAGTCATCATTCCATTTAAACTCAACATCTTTCCCTAAGAGGCGAAATAATGGCAAGGCTAGCTTACTGAGATCCTTAATGAATCTTCTGTAATATCCTGCTAAGCCTAGAAAACTATGAACATCTCTTACCTTTTGAGGAGGAGGAACCTTTTGGATGATAGAAATTTTGTTAGGATCCACCCGTAATCCTTGCTGAGAAATGGTATGACCTAGCACAGTCCCTTCAGTGATCAGGAATTCACATTTTTCGGGACTGAGGGATAGGTTCATCTCAATACACTTGGTTATAACTTTTCCTAGGTTAGTCAATGCTTCTTGGAAGTTGGACCCATAAGGAGTAAAGTAATTCATAAAGATTTCCACCGAATCGTGAACCAATTCAGCAAATATGCTCAATACTACTCTCTAGAAAGTGGTAGGAGCATTGCATAGCCCAAAGGGAAGGACCCAGTAGGCAAAGGTGCCCCATGGAAAAGTGAAGGTGGTCTTATCTTGGTCCTCTGGGCTGATTTGGACCTAATTATATCCGCTGAACCCATCTAGGAAAGAGAAGAACTTCCTCCCTGACAGTCCGTCCAACACTTGATCTATGAAAGGCAAAGGGAAATGGTCCTTCTTAGTGGCTTTGTTAAGTTATCGGTAATCTACACAGATTCTCCACTTCCCATTTTTCTTGGGCACAAGCACCAGAGGTGATAACCACTCATTGTCAGAGATGGGGTAGATGAATTCTACATCCAACGAATTTTGAAATTATTCTTTGACAATGTATTTAGGGGCTGGATTCATTCTCCTCTAAGGCTGCCTGACTAGTTTACAATCCTCTTTAATGTAAATGTGATGGGTACAGACTGAAGGGTTGACTCCTTTCATCTCCTTATAGCTCCAAGTGAAAGCCTCCAAATGATGGTTCAATAAGCTACAGAGCTCCTTCTCCTAGGAGGGAGATAGGGAGGAGTTGATCTTTAAGGTTCTTTCAGGGCCAAATTCCACATTCTTAACTCTGGGAGAGGTCGGATCAGCCATGTAGAGGTCCACTAAATCACTCGCTTGGGTAACTTCCACCAACTCCTCTAATGACAGTGCACCGGGAGGTGGATTTTGAATCAAATTCTCAATCAAGTCATCCTCGGTTTGAGGACCTCCACTGGTGGCTTCTACTG
>APFE031155834.1:36710-70014 GCA_000404065.3 Pinus taeda | reverse complement strand
GTGAGAAGCCTTCCAATCAATATATAAATATATAAATGTAGATTTATTATTATTTTAATTGGAAATATTCAATTAAATGATAAAATTTAATTACATCTCTCCCAATCTAAATTTCTTATTAGCATAATTCACTACCTTCATACGTCTTGCATTTTTTAACAACGTTGTAACATGTAGATTAATTTTCTTTTTGGTGCACAATCTCCCTTTTAAGACAATATGGTGCAGTGGCCCAACCCCTACTGATCATTATGACAAACTAAGAATAACAGAGAAGATGAAAGGTTGTATAAACCAACATATTTTTCAAACAACTAATCCAACATCAGTAACTTAACTTTTCCATGAAGATATCATATTGAGAAAGCTTGAAAATGGTGGAAAATTTGGGCAGCGACTATCTCTCTTCTGCGAGGGTGATGCAGAAAGAGTGATAAGAGTTCACTATTTTGAATTTTTTTTTGTTAAATCAGGAAAATCAATATTAATGGAGATATTGGTACTTTTTACTAAATTTTGTGAAGTGACTAAATGTAGCTTTAACCATTCACCTTAAGATGTTTTTTAAAATATAATTTCCTAAGTCTATTTAATATCTTCATTATCATAAAAACCAACCTATATCCATCTTGACTCCATATCTACCACTCTTAGGGGGATGAAATCTATTCATCCCTCTGAGCACTTGGTAGACCCAGAATTAAGATGGATCTAAGATGATAGAAGTTACCCTTTAAATAGCCTATGCTCACATGAATACCATGGTACCATGGGTCAATACCATTGGTTATCATAAACCTGGAGCTTAAAATTTACTATTAGTAATTTATAAAAATTAATAATTGATTTTTATTTTATTTTTTTATTTTAACCAAGTTAAAATGTTTAACACATGAAATTACAACATCCATTTTTACTCTTGATCCACCAAGCCCCGAGAGGGATCAATTTTTTTTTCACTCTATGCTAGTTTGCATATCACGATATTTGATACCTCTCTGGGGTTAGTAGATCCAGAGTAAATATGGATCTATGCTGGTTTAATTCCCACATTTAAATAGGCTACATTTTAGGTGAATACCATGGGTCAATACCATGTGCCATTTTGGTGAATACCATGGGTCAATACCATGTGCCATTTTTATTTTTATTAATACTAATATTAGGGTTAATAATATTTTGTTTGCATGGTATTAATAACAATCTAGTCCATGGTATTTGTCCCATAGTATTTTTCCCATAGGTTTCACCTAAATATAACGCATTTTTGAGTGTTTGTAAATATAAGGTGAATTATGGAGTAAATATAAAAAATGTTTTATTTGTTTACCATACCTCTCGTTTATTTATATTTTTATTAATTTACCATACCTCTTTTACAAATATGGTATTTGGCCCATAGGATTCACTTAAATAAAACCTCTTTCCTTCATAAATAGAATGAGGGTTATGGACTAAATATAAAAATATGTTTTATTTATTTACCATACGTCTAGTTTATTTATATTTTTATTTATTTACCATACCTTTTGAGTAAGTATAAAAAGACGTCTTATTTATTTACCATACCTCCACTTTACTTATATTTTTATTTTTTTACACCCTTGCATGTATATAAGGTGACTTATGGAGTAAATATAATAAATGTTTTATTTATTTACCATACCTCTCATTTATTTATATTTTTATTAATTTACCATAACTCTTTTATAAATATGGTATTTGGCCCTTCTTAAATAAAACCTATTCTTAAATGGGCAAATGGATTCACTAAAATAAAACCTATTCTTCAAAATGGGCGAATGGAAGGTTGTAACTCCTAATTTCAAGGGCTAAATTAACCTTTTTTACCCTCTCCCTTAAAATAAGGTGGGCTATTTGAGGTGATTTGTAAAAATGTACTATGATACAAAATATTCGCCCACTAAAAATTTAAAACCCCTTAATTTCGCCAAAGGGCGAACATTCGCCCCTAAAATTATCCTTGTGCAGAGTAGACCTCATCCTCATATTCCTCTTCCAACAAGAGTGGTAAGTCATGTTCTGGCAGAGGTTAGGCAGGAGGGTATAGGACTAGTTGTTTGGACATAGGCCCATCCTTGATGGTCATGCTCCCAGCTCGACAACTAATGTAAGCATCCGTAGTAGCTAACCAACGCCTTCCCAAAATTAAGGGGTATCCAGTGAGTTTTTCCTTTGGCTGAAGGACCAAGAAGTCCGCAGGGTACTCCCAAGAGTTAACAGAGACTAAGACATCTTCCACAATCCCTTCAAAAGTCACAGTGGAGCGGTCTGCTAACTGTAGTATTGTCGAGGTCTCTCTTAAGGAACTCTGAAGGTTGAGTTTAAGCATAGTGTCCCTAGTCACCACATTAATGGCATCCCCTAGATCAATCAAGGTGTGGGGGATTATGGTGCCATAGATGTGGACATCAACTACAGGACTCCCAGGGTCCAAATATTTTGGACAAATTACTTTCCCCAACATTAGATCGGATAGTTGTCCTATGACATTGATGGTTAGGGCATCTCTCTTGCACCTGCCTGGGTGCCTGAAACACTTCTCCTTGATCAATTTGTTCTATATTGGTACATCTTTTATGGCCTGGAGAAGTGGTATTTTCACACACAACTGCTTAAGTTCTCCCAGAAGTTCAGTCTCCTCTCGGTTTGGTTGCGTGGTTATAGTTAGTCGCTCAGGAAAGGGTGGAATGGCTTCGGGTTCACTTTCCTGTTTCTCTTCCTCATCCTCTAGGGGAGGAGGTTGGCAGTCTGGAAGGACCTTCCCAGATCGTAGTTTGATCTCCTGGATCTCCACAACATAGGTAGGGCATGTTGTCTCCCCAGTATATACGTGTTGGGCTTGTCCGTTATTGGGGTTCAGGATCAGTTGAGCAAGCATCTGGGGTTGTGTTGGAGGAGTAGGAGGTAATGGTTGTGGTTGAGTAGGTAGTGGAGGTAGAATGGAGGGAAGAGAGTTTTATTGGGGCCTCCACCCCAGCTGAGGTGCATTCCACTGAGGTTGTGGCTGGACATGTGAGTGAAAGGAATGAGTAATAGGTTGAGTATGGTATTGAGATGGATAAGACCACGGAGGAGGTGCGGACAAGGAAGGATGATCAGGGGGACCCCAAGAAGGTATATGAGCGTATTGGTTAGGGCTATAATAAGCCTAGGATGTCCCTTGCATCCCCTACTGGTAAGGTGTAGGCCCATGTGGCCTCCTTTGGTTGAGGAAGTAGAGTGGTTCAGTGGCTGCCTCAGTCCCTTGGTACATGGCTTTAAATCTGGGTAAGGTTGGGCATTGGTTTGTGGGGTGGTCTTCCTCACGAACGAAACATACCTCTACTGAGTTCAATGGACACTCATTCTTAGGGTGTTACCTCGTACATATGGGACAGAAAATGACGAAAGCCCTCTTAACTTTCTCTTTCTTTTGTTAGACTCGGAAAGTATCAAGTTGCATGGCAATGGTCTGTCTCATCTCACTTTTGAGGTCTTCCATCTGATTAGCAAACTCATGCTTGGAGAAGGTGGCAGTAGCTAAAAGTGGATTCAACCTACCTCTTTTCCGGGCTACCCTAGAATGGTTTCTAAACACAATCTTTATTTCCTCATAAGGTAGTTTGTAGATGTCTCCTCCAACTAGAAAATGGAGGGTATCTAGAAGGTCTTCAAGGACTCCTTAGAGCAGAACCAACTTCAGAAATTCAGGGTCAAGCGTGCACCTGGCCCATTTATAGCTAAGTTGGAAGCTTTCCTCATAGTCTTCTAAAGACTCATCACTTCCCATGGTCATCCGAAAGATCTCTCCCTTTGTTTCCTTTGACCTACAGTAGTCCCGGTATTTGTTGTTAAAGGCTTGTTGCATCTAAGCCCAAGTTGTGATACTATTTCCAGGTAACCCCACGAACCAGCATAGTGCTGCATCCTTTAGGGTAGAAGGAAAGAGCTTCAACTTTTGCTCGTCCTCGGCATAGTCATAAGTGCGACAAAGGACAAAAAACTGAAACAGGAAGGTATCATGGTCTTCAGTGGTCAACCCATGGAAGTGAGGTAAGGCTAAGGGACTTATGTTCTTCATTTTCATGTCCCCATTGGTCTCTCAGATGGGAAAGGCACCTTCTATTTTCTCCTCATCTCCTATACTGTTTCTGTGTTTGGCCATGGCCTCAAGAGGAATGTTGTCTCGCTCTTCTTCTCTTATAGGATCTTCATATATTTTTGGAGGTTCACCTATAAGTTCTTCTAGATCACTGCCACCAAAGAAGAGAGAAGGGTGACTAAGTGATGTGGTGCGGGTGTTGGGCAAGAATTTTCCGGTATTGTCTCTGTTCCTACGAGGCATGAAATGAAATATTTTTGGTTTCTTTTGGTTTTTTTCTACTTGTACCTACAAAAATGAAATAGATTTAATTGCAACTAACTAAAATCTATCTTGCTGAAATGAAAATGCGGAATTGAAATCAAAGCAGGAAAGGACTAATCTGTTTTGCTAAAATGAAATTGTAGGAATGAAATGCTAGGCTACGCTTGCAGAATTGAAATGCTAATCTACTCTTGCGGATTTGAAATTGTAGAATTGAAATGCTAATCTACGCTTGCAGAATTGAAATGCTAATATATGCTTGCAGAATTGAAATGCTAGTCTATGAAAGCAGGAAATGTCTAGTCTAATTTTGCGGAAATGAAATTACAGAATGGAAATGAAATAAACTACTTAGCAGAAGGTTGTAGTAGAAAATAGAAGAAAAGTAGCAATCATAGATACTCTGACATTTCCCCGGCAACGGCGCCAAAAATATGGTGGGCTCTAGTATTGCAGCAATAATGTTGCAACTCCTGGGAATCCCTTCTTTACTTTTATCAACCCGGTAGTTCGTAACAAACTTGGAAGCGACAGTGCTGTATGCACAAGTACTAGCTCTTGTCGCGGCTGTCACTTGGTCAGCTGGCAAAAGTCTGCTACAAGCTTAAGCCAAATTCTATGAGCTCTTAGAAGAATCTTTTTAACTGATGGATGAAAGCTAACTCAAAGGAGGCTAATCTACTTGCAGAAAGAAACTGAAAAGCTGAAAGGAAATGCAAATCCTAGCAAACCCTAATTTTACCAACTAGCCCTACTGATGCAAGAAAGAGGACAAAAGCTACTGAAAGAGATGCCATTGACTTCTAGGAAGGTAAAATGCATGTGACTAAGCTACTTCTACAGTAAAATCTGAAGAAAAAAAAAACATCTTTTTGTATTTTTGATTGAGTTGTCAGAACTATCATGCATGCGCTTTAATTGTTTTTTATTATGCAGAGGCGAGGTGAGGAATGGAACTGGCGAGGCACTTGTAGGAGGTTGGGAAGGTGAGAAGAGGGCATAAGGGGTCCCTAGCACCCTCCCAAAGATTTTCACAGTGTTCAAATATCAAGAAACCACTTTTGTGAGCTTCTACAGGAACTCTGCAGGGGTTCTACAGGATGTTCTGTAATTTCTACAGGATGTTCTACAATTTCTACAGGATGTTCTAAAAGGGAATTTTGGAGGGTTGATGGAGGAAGAAAGGTGAAGAAGTGGTTATGGAGGTGAGATAAGGGTTTGAGGATGTCCAGGACTTAGTGGAGGGAGCTGAGGAGTGGTGAGGATGGTTGGCTTTGTTCAAGGAGGGGTAGAGCAATGTTGCACAAAAATATGGAAATTAGGGCAAAGCGAGCGAGTGTTGAAAATGTAATAAAGAATCTAAGTTAGAGGATGGAGTAGGTGGGATTGATGGAGTATGCGTAGATAGAGAGGTATTACAGGTGCTCTGCATGTTATTTCTCAAACTGAACAAACAAAGACTCGGAAAATCAAAGACCTAGCTACTTTAACCTCTGTCCTAAATAACAGCAAAGAAAATTAACAGAAGTTTATTTGCAATGAAATCATGTGAGGTAGCTATGAAAACTAAGCAATCATGAACCTGAGCATGTAACCACAACTGGTATCAACTTATGCAAATGAGAATCTAACACTAATAATTGCATGATGAAGCAAAGACAGTGTTTTTGGTGGCAGCAAGGACACCTTGGTCCCAGCTCATGGTCCCACTGAGGGAGAGGTGAGACCAGAGGTGCTTGATAGCCTTTTTTTGAAGATATTATCTGTTATTAACCTATGAAATCAATCTGAACATGAAAATCCTTTTCAATCATCAACAACGATCTAGGTAACCAAGTAAGATTTTAATCTACTTAACATAAATTATTTTGCAAAAACATTAAAAACAAATAACAGTACACAAAGGAAGCCTTGGCACTTTGGTTGGGCCCAACCCCAAGAGCTAAAATCTCCTAATAAAAAGCTTAGGACTGGTGCCAAATGAAATTGCTTTCCATTACCCAAAAATAACCATGTCATAAAGAAAGTTGTACAACAGAAGCTACAAAATGAGCTGAGAGACTAACAAAACTATAGTGCAAAATACAACTATTCAAAAAGTAACCTATGAAGGGTGGAAGCCTTCCTATTTATGCACTACAAGGGTCTCCAACAAACCTCATTAGGTGAAGTGGCTCAGCTGCTCAAACTGCCAGTGATCAGTCAGTTTACACAAAAATGCTCGGCTGCCCTTGGGAATCATTTTTGGTGGCCTGCTAAACTCCGAGCTGAGGGTGGGTAATTCGAGGAAGGGGATATTTAAAGCAGAAACCCTTCCTATGAGTCCTTACCCTTGTTCCTTCATGCTTGGCTGTCATCTGGCTCATAATTGCTTGGCATTAGTCCAAAATCTGTCCAAAAATCTGCAATAACCATGTGTTATCCTTCTTGGTCAGGTGACTATTCTCATTCATTCAAATAACATAAATATACTCAAACAATCTGCATAAACTATGAAAAATGGTGGATTGATGAAGACCAGTTAAGCAAATGAGCTAAATAAGTTACCCAATTTCGGGGATCATCACCCTGTACTTGGCCTTGATTGAGCTTCTAGCCTCAGAGGCATCAGCCCCCCTATTGTAACATAATTCGCAAAGACAAGGCATTAATCTTTTTCATGCCCCTAACTTTTGCACGTCAGGAAACAAACTTCTTCGTGCACCTCTGGATGAACTGCTCTTTCTTCAGACTCTGAAATTCTAGGCGCAGGTTCTGCAACTGCGCGTGAATCTGTTGAACCCCTAAATTAGCATCTTGCATCAGTGTCTTGTGCAATCTCGTTGAAATCTCCAGGGTTTCCACCTAGGTCCCAATCTTTTATTGTGATAAATAAACCCTTAGTTGAGGTAAGAGTGACACCACAAACCATTCGTGGTGCTTCCCATCCACAAGATTCATGTTGGCTTCACGGATCGTGCATTTCAATCTCTAATCCAGGTCCCAGGGTGTCTCGCCAAGCTTCATCATGATCTCTTTGATTGCCACAATTGATTGTGCTTCAGACTTGGGCCTATTGAATTCCTTATTCAACGTAGTCTAAATATCTACTAATGAAGCCATTGGGGTATCGGTGTAGTACTTAATGTACCATGCTAGTGGGCATTCTTGCAAATCAGTAACCAATATTTGTTTCTTCATATGATCATCTATAATACCCTGAGCTTCCCATATAGCCTTTGTGACGAACCAAAATTGGTCCGAGTCCTCAATTCCTAACCTCTTGAACACAAGAAATTTTACTGAAATCACCATATTGGATGGTGGCAGAGGTGGTGGTGGTGTGGGAGAAAGAGTATGTGGAAAAGGTGAAGATGGAGGTGGTGTGGGTGGATGGGGCATTCATGGGAACCCTTGCCTTATCAACTGAACAACACTCTGTGGAGAAGCCTGTGTTGCTTCCTTGTCATCACTCAGAGGAGGTCCAATCAGTGCGCAATATTCAGAGCTTGTCTTCTCTCTATATTTGAATATCTTTCCACTTCGTGTAGCTCCAAACATCAAGGTAACTGCATAACCCACTTTCACACAAGAGCATCTTAATCGAAGTATTTAAAGACCTTAAATACTTTCCTAGCGGTCCCTTGAAGAAGTGTCACTCTGCCTTGTTGTAACTGACCAAAGTATCAACCACGAACTCTCCTATGATATGATCGAGGCAATGATTGACAACACATGCAATATTATCTTCAAAGGCTTCTAATCTCCACACTAACTCTTGCATCCAGACTATTGGACCGTCAAGCCTCCACTTCCTTTGTCATCTGCCAATTTCATAATCCACTCGTATAATTCGACCGGGAAGGAACAAAAGAATATTTCATATATCTCTTTGTACATATATCTATCCAACCACTGTTCTTTCGTCAATCGCAGATTCCCATTCTCTTGCATCATGAATTCACACATCTTTCTATCTAACCAGTCTGATATCCTTCTTAGTTGCATTCCAATGATGCGACATCACACATCTCCTTATGAAGGTCCTGGTCCCAGCAATAAGACCATTTGTTGGCTTGATGGGCCCTGATCGAGGTTCAACATTAATTAGCCAAGAAAATCCCTACACTACTAGCCCTTTCGGCATCAATCCGTAGAGCATGGACTAAAGTTTCACACGAATCAATACGGGGGGATGCAAGAACCACGTTTCCACACCCAGAGATGGTAGTGATGTTCTTTTATACCCTAAGCCCTCGTTCGCGCAAGCCGGTAAGCCTTTTAAGGATTATCAATATACTTCTCTTAGTCGTCCTCTAGACCTCCGCAAAGGTCTACGACTGTCCTTCATGTACCCTAGATAGGTGAATCAGACACTTACACATCTTTGTAATTACTCTTACTTCTGTATTTACCCATTTTATCTTAATTATATCATAACTTCAACATGCATTAATATGACCTTCGCGTAAACAGATATTCTTACTTACATCCATATAACAAAGCAAAACCGCACATCAATACAACATTAAAACATAAACCCAATATTCATCACATGCATTTATAAAAAAAGTAAAATAGATCGTACACAGATAATTCCAGAGTAATTCTCCTTACTGATGCTTCAGATCTTCTTTACAGACTCTAACATCCATGTGCACATAGCTGCAGGGGTCCACACACTCAGTTGTGGAAGTCTACACTAGGCCTCTATGTACGCAGCTGTAAAGCCTCTTTCCTACACTAAGGCTCTTCACTCTTAGCTCTCATAGACCCATTACATTCATCAATGACTCAATACATACCAAGAACTTCCTTAGACTCTTCTAAGAGTCTCCTTTTTATACAATTTCATGTTCTGCAGACCATGGGTAGATCTCCTAAAGCTGACATTACTTACATAAACGAAGGGTGGAAACCCTTTATGAAACTTTAAATATTCACACTCCATGACCAGAAAATGTGGAGACTTTACACTTTTTTATACAAAAACTGGGGCCTTCTGCCCCAAATCTTGGGCTTTTAACCTAAAATTTGACTCTAGGGAACCCATTCCCAATAGTCTTCAAGATCCTATGATGGAATCTTCAAAAGAAGATTCATAAATAAAACCAAATGTCTCATTGGGAGTCCCATCAGGGATTCAATAAAAGTATTATATGCAGGAAAGATAAGATAAAGCAAGAAGGTACACACCATGGACAATCAATTGAAGATAAGATGTCAAAGGAGAATCAAGATGAGGTATGTACTCATGAAAGTTTAGTAATGTTTTTATGTGTATATTATTGAGTCATGGGAATATTTCTATGACATGATCTAGTATGAAAGAATCTCTTTCACCAATGACATTCTTGAAGGTGTGTATACAATGCAATGAAGGTCAACAAAAGAAAATACTCACATAAGGAGTATAGGGTTACTGACTAAGAATCAAGAAGAAATATTGATTAGTCCAATATGAATAAGTGCTCCCACAAGGAGTAAAATATGGTTGACCAATCTATCCATGAAGAAGCAAATGAAGAAAGAGATCAAGCATGTGAAGAACACCATGATCACAAAGAATCACTATCTGACAACGATACTTTGAAGACATCTCCCGAAAGAATGCATGACAACTCTGACAAAGAAAAAAAATATCAAAGGACCCTTAACACCTATGAAGGCCTTGGAGATATGAAAGGTGTAGGTAACTGATTATACTCTACAAAGATGTCACGATGAAGAAGCCATCCTTCAAAAGCACCATTTAATGTTGAAGCAATATCAGGATGAAGTCATGAAGGGCTACTAAATCAAAGCATGGGAACAAGCAAGTACAACAAAGCATCCATGTGAAGATTAGTCTGAAGCATAGACAAGATGACAAGTAGTAACCAAATGACAAGAGAACCTGATATATGACAAGAAGGTCACTTTCCATGAAGGAAGCAATGACATGATAAACCAGGAAGAAAAGTGATCGATGGATGGTTCCCTACCAGGAATAATTTCAAACAAAGAATTCATGACATCAAAGGAAAGAATGATATCAATCAGTTCAAGGACCTATGAAGAAGAAGTTGTTGATTAATTGACAAGTCCCTAGCTAAGAGGGAGCTATAAAAACTTCCCAATTACAAAGGAACTTGGACAAGTACCTTGTCAGATGATACTTTGGCATGTCTTCGTCAATTGAGAGGAAGAGATAGACACAATATTCTTAACTTCACTTGGGAAGAAAGAATGGGAGGATTGGGTAATCATCTGGCATATGATACTCTTTTAGGATGTGTACGACATCTAAGACAAGAGTAGGCTAGAGGACCGATATCCTATGAGGGTAGGGAACCCAAGATAAGAATAGTCCTAAAAGGTCATACTCAGTGAACACCCGGGTGGGTATGCACCTTGAGAGACAATGATTAAGGTTTCTATAAGTCATTGGTCTCACGAACATTGTGCTCTTATCTATTAAGAGATAGAGCTGTCAGTCAAGGCCTTGTTATGGAAACAATTTTGGTTACTATGATGCTATAACAGATGGATTTCCAATTTGGTTTCTCTTATGTGAATTCCTCAATATTGAAACACATCCAAACACCTTGTAATGTTTTGCGAGTACCTCCCTAGTTAAGAGGGAGTGTTGAAGGAAATATAACTAGGTTTGGTCTTCATAAATGTACTTTTGATATTTGTATTTATTCAAGAAAATAAATATTAATTTTATAATATATGTCAATGAGTTTCCTACTCATTGAAATAGGTCTAGCACATGTTAAAGGGTTATAGGCAAGTCAAAGATTCAAAAGAATTATGTTGAATATCTAAAGGGCATGTTACTAGAGGTATACTTATGTATGAGAGTCAAACAAGAAACCTCCAAGAAAAGTCAAGTCTCCTCCAAGCTAAGGAACCATCAAAAGGACCCATTAGAAGCAAATAAGACAAATCGGTCTACAATCTTCAAGTTAGCCTAAAGGACGGACAAACCTCTATATATAGAGGTTATCCACTCCCTCAAAAGACAACGCAATCATATCTGAAATCAACGAAGTAAGAGAGCACAAAAAGGGTGAAAGAAGTCGAATAGAAGGAGCCTCCAGTGTAGAGAAGAAGGAGAAGACAATATCAAAGTTGTAAAATTTGATCTAAGGGTGAAAACACAGACACATTCCCAAGAAAAGAGGCCTCTCTACATTCATAACAGTAGTGGTATATCAGCACCTCATCTCACATCATTTGGTCTAGTAACTTAGGCATATTAGGCCTCCCACTATAGCGAAGAAGAGTCTATATCAAGTGAATGTTAAGAGAGACGGTGTGAGAATCTAGAGTTATTGTACAATCACATTAGTCAACATATACATCTCCAAAAGATTATCATTTGGTCAAGAAAAGGAAGGTATCTCCATAACTGAAGGATATCACTAAGTATAGAAGAGAATCATCTCATCTCGAAAAGGTCTATGAAAAGATGAAAGAAGGACGAAGTATCGGGTAAAGAAGTGCTAGAAGAAGGAAGACTAAGTGTCAGGGAACAAAGTGCAGAAAGGAGGAAGGAATTGACTTGTGTTTGGAGGATATTCTTGTCAAGGGTCTAGGGTTTGGCATTGATCAATAAGAAGCTTCAATAAGATAAATTTATTGAAGGGTTTTCCTCTCAAGAGAAGAGAGGTTTTAGCCTTGGAAAAAAGCCAACATCCTGTGTTCTTGTTCTTATTCTTTTGGTAGCAGTTTGATGAAGTACACACACATGCATTAATAAGAAGACGAAGAAGAAAATTAAGCTAACAAGAAAAATTAAAAAGACTACCCAAATTGTTATCAAGTCAAGAAGAGTCACACTACACCTAATTGCCCTTAATTCTTCAACATATAACCCATAGTAATTATTCTTCTCTTTGATGATTTCAAAAGTATTTACTTCTCAATATGCTATTTTTGATGTAGTCATAAGCTAGCATTCTGGAGATTTGGGGAGATTGGATGATGTTTTATGTTTAATTTTACCAATTATTTTTTGTACTAACTTGATGTATCTTGAAGTAACAACTGCACTCCAAATGTATATTTTCAATTAATATAAATAGAATTTTAATGTTTTTTAAAAGGATGATCATCTCATGGTAATGATAATGAATGTGAATGTATTTTATTATTTGTTTGTAAGTTCCAACATTGTTATATGAATTTTGAAAATGATCTATAAGCATCTGAAATATATATTTGACAATAAAAGATAGTGTAACAATTTTATAGCTACAAAAAAATAGGCAAAGTAATTTTAACAATGTGACTTTGTGATTATAAAACAATCGAAATTGTTATAGAAACTTGCACTAAGGTTCAAAACCTTAAAATCTTTAGAAAAGATAGAGTAAGTTTGTAGTTTCTGAAGCATAATTACTCAAACTTGGGGACCCATTTTGATAGTTTTATGCTTCAACTCTCCAAGAAATTGAAATATTAAGCCACTAATCAATGAATATCACTTTTTAGTTTATATTTTATTTTTAAATAAAATGAAAATATACTTTAGATCATTTATAAAGAGACACATGATTGATTCATGAAGTCAGTGACTATGTGTTCCTTTCACACCTTAATTGTTCCTTGTAAAAAAAATACATTTGCCTTATGTTATCTACATTCTTCTAACCAATTCCAATAGTTAATCACTCCCTTCATTCTTTCTCATAAATAGATAATTATATGAACCTCTATACACACTTGCACTGTGTCAACTATTTCATTTTGTTGATTAACTCTTCTCAATACAATAATTAAATTTGAAAATACATTAAATATATTGATTAACATATAGAATATAATGAATCATTGGCATTACCCTCCTTTAAAATCTATTATTCTCCCTAAATTGTGCATTGTATGAAGTTAATGAACATAACTTTAACTTTCTAGTTTGAGTCCTAATGTCTCTGCCCATATTAATATCCCTTCTTGTCCTAGGTTCCACTTCAATGTCAAGTGATATCTTTGAATCAAAAACAAAATAAATAAATTATGATTTAATGTAATTTTGAACCTTTGTAATCTAAATCTTTCTTTTGTCTTGAAATATGTATGTTTTCCAATGTGCACTCAAGAAACTAATTGTTTTCAAGGACACCATCACTTGTCCATATTATTTTTTCATTGTAGATAATCACTTTTGTTTATACTTGTGCTTTTTATTATGTTATTTAAACTTTATGTATTGTCTATAGGTAACATAGAGATTAAGAAATAAGAAATAGTTATTATCAAGTATTCAAAATAAGATTAAAAAACATTGCTATGTAATAGCAAGCACTCTTAGACATTATAGTGATTATACTTGCAAAGAGAGGCCATAAATAGCTCTATCTTGGACATATTCTTGAATTATTTCAATTAGTGGCCACATTCTTTGTAATTTTCGCATCTTCTAGGGATTAGCTATATAGGAAAAAAATTGAACCAAGAATTCAATTCTTTCGGAAGCTATAAAATTGCAAGGCCCTTGATTTTGATCCAAATCGATGTCATGATACCCTATTGTTCAATAACCATTTATGCATATGTGAACAATTTCTTCCATGGAATCATATAGTATATCTTCTTCTCCTCTATCTTTTGAGGTATCTCTTACTTTCTTAGTTAATGTAAAAATGGAAACACAAATTATGAAGTAGAGATATACAATTAACACTAGTTTAATTTCTATTTAAAGTTACTTTGATCTATGCATTTAGCTACTCATAGAATCAATCTCAAAAACAAGTTTTAAAAGTGATTCCTCCCACTTAGGATTGGATTATCTCATCACATTACATCCCTTTGACATAGAAATAGTTTTGAAACTTTCACAATAAGGTGCATTTGTAACATTTTCAAGTGGGGTGTTGTACAAAATCTTGCCAATTCTAATACATCAACAACATTATCTACGTAAGAAATCCATCACCATTATAAAAGAGAAAGGTAATTGTAGAGAAAACATAAGGTTATGATGAAGGATTCATCTATTTACCAAAAATGTATCTTGGCATGTTATTACTTAAGTCTACAAATTATTTTCTTCAAAATTCAACTTTTTGCAGTCAAACTTAATCAAGTCTAGTCACTTTAGATGGGGTGTGGAATCCATCATGTAAAGACGCAAAATCAATAATTTGACTTATGGTTGGATGCTTTCACTGTCGCTCCAATGATGATGAGCTCCTCCAACATTGTCACTAATATAAATATTGAGTTGTCGATTAAACACGCTTAATAATGCTATCAAAATAATAATATTATAAAAACTTTAGGTAATTCTCTTAGGGTAGATGGTCCTATGAAGGTGGAGACAAAGCAATATATCATATTCATAAAATAATACTCCAAACATAATATGATACCACTCAAAAGTTATTTAAGACCTTACAAGCTTGCATTTAATGAAAAGGCAATTTTAGAGAACTCTATTGTTGGTCCGATAATGATGCCACAAATGTTAGAATCAATAATATTCTAAACAAATAATATTTTGTAAAATATTTGATAAAGAAAATTGTAAACTATGCTAAAAAGTTAAGGATAAAATGAAACAAATTTAAAAGTTAAATGAAATTAATGGAAAGTTTGTGATGAACTCATAACAATAGTTCCGAGCCTTTGATAGGAACTAATAAGTTGAAAAACTCAAATATTAATAAGTTGAAAAACTCAAATATTTTGGTGAATTCATTTTTATGGTGTGTTAGTATTTTTAATGTCATTTGTGTTTGTGAAATTTCAACAATCATTTTCGAAATTGGGAAAAATTTATGAAAATAAAATTTTATCGTCGAATTGCAAAAGTTGGGGGGAGAGGATTTATGTCAAAAAGAATGTAAGTATTTCCCATTATTAATTTACTAAACTAATATATCAAAATGATCATTAACCACCTTGATGGTTGTAAATCAATTGATGGTAGAGTGTACTATTAATGAACTACTTGCAATGTGCTTAGTTCAAACCTTTCCTAGCCTCTATGATGTGCTTGGGGGGTGTACAATGCACCTAGAGGTTGTAGTGGTAGGAGTAATAATTGAACTTATGTCATGCAAGTACAAGATTGTCCTAGTTGTGGATTCATGTAGACACTAAAGAAAATAAGAATGAGAAGAAAATGATCATTGACCATAAAATTTTGTCTTGTTTGCTAGTAACAAATTTATATTAGATAATTTTTTTGAAACATATAAATTATTAGAGTGAAAATATGATATGTTGTACATGTCAATGGATTTTCATTTAACTACCCAAATGGAGTTAAATTCCTACCTAAAATTCCTAAACACCAATTGCTTTTCTTAACTAAAAGTACAAATATTGTCGACATAAGAACCTCCACATATGTGATTAATTGCACTATGAGGTGAATCACAATATATAATTTAAGGAAAATTAACTAATATTCGTATTAATTTAAACAAAACCTAGATTCAAGTCATCACATTGATGCACATTCGAGAGATGAAGAGAGAAAGGAGACTTCACTATGCACATAAAAAAATAGGTTATTACTACCACAACGTGTGCCCAATGTCGATGTAAGGATAACAATTGTTATAAAAGAAGAAATAAAATACTTATATTGAGCATTATATTCATGCCTTGGGAAGGCATGTTAGTGCTTAATTCTATGATCTTTGACATATGTAAATTCAAAAACAATAGTAGAATGAGATTTTTTAGGAACCATAAAATAAAGAAAATTTGACATAGAGGTTGTTAATTTTCAATTATTGCAATTTCAAGGAGGATAGTTCATTCTACACATGGCTGAGTTATGTATATTCAACTATTACCGAGTTTTGACAAATATTTCTCTTGCATACATGAGGTTCTAAAGACAATAATGCAAAGCTCAAGTCATTATGCTCTATCCCCAAATTGACTTACAAGATGACACCTATCAAAAGGATGACAGGGAGTTGCTTCTTGCAATAAAAGCAAGGGATGTGGGTTATTAAACTACATCTAGTGTGTCGTAGCATGATTTGGTGTGTTATGGTGGGATCAAACTCAAATTTAGAGCAATTTGGCACATTATCTCATATCTGGTGGATGTGGTCACTTAGATCTAGTGTGCTCTCTTTACATATTTAGCTAGAGCAATATGTTATTAAACTAGATGTATTATGTGCAATCAATTCCAAAGGTGATCTAGATGTGATTTGGTGCATAGAACTCAAATTTGGTGTGTTGTAGTCTAATTTGGTTTGATCAAACTTAGATCTAGTGATTTTTAGTGTGATCAAATGTAGATCTAGTGTGAGTTGGTGCATTCTCTTAGATATTTTGTGTGTGATCTCTCATATATGGTGTGAGTGATCTCTTAGATCTTTTGCATTCTCTCCAAAACAATTTTCATGGGTATTAGAGGTCCTATTTTGTTGCTACCCATTTTCAAAATAATAATATTGTGTTTTGGATGGACCTCTAGGATTTTTTAGCCTTAGCCATAGTGGGAGCTTGTCCTTAACCTCAACATGACTCTATCCATGATAAAGCTTCCAATCTATCGAATCCATGGACATGAGTTATGACTTGCAACTTTATGTATTTGCTGATTATCAGTGATATATAATTCCAAAGCCTAGGGTGTTGTTATATTTAACTTGTTGTGGCCACAACCCCCCTCTCCCCACAATCCCATGATTTTTTTTGCAAATTGTAGAACCTCCATTTTACATTCTGGAAAACTCCCTTCTCTCCTTGCATGTTAGGGGTTGATGATTACTTTGATTCTTATTGCTTGGATTTTGATCTTTTTGTGTATCCTTCATTATCGCCATTATAATTTTTCTTTTTCTTGATGGATTGTTAGTGTCTCTTTGGTAACTTTCACATTCATGCTGATAGGCACGAGAAGGAGATTTGGAACCTTTGATTTCCACATTATCGTGCATTACACATTAGGCTTCTATGATCATTTAATTCATCATTTGGGACATACTTGTATCGAAAAAGGAGTAAATCATTAAATATTGTAAATAATTTTATTTTTTTGAATCATTAAACCAAAATTGAGCCCTCCTTTCGATCACATAAAGCTTACTTAGTGAATTTATTTGGTGCCTAGAATTTCGTAGCATCCCACTAGTGCTTCGAAAAATTGGTTACTTTCATCATTATGGCACCTTGTTTTGATGACTTCCTCCATTGAGTTGCTTGATGAGTCTTGGTTCAGCTTTGACCTCTCGTTGCATTCCCATAACCTGAAAAACATATCAAATAACTTGTTAAATATTGTATATAGGAATAAACTCTATTAACAAATACAAAATATATAATATAATATAATATAATATAATTCACACTATTGTAATATATATTTATATAACAAGAAGTATAAAATTAAACTTGTTATAAACCATGTTGTAAATATATAATATATATATTATTATAATCTTATGTATAAATTTGCATGTGTATATACAAAAATCATAGTGCATATTTTTATAGACACATATTCTTTGTAACGCAATACTTCACACTTTGTATCCATAATATGACACATTGTAAAACCACATGAATAAAGAAAACTCAGAAAATGGAAAATACAAATCAAATGGAATAAAGTCAAGATATAAAATTTGATCATTTGAAAAGCAGGGAAGCTTTGTTAATGAAAGGAACTTGGATCAATTTCATGCACACAAATAAACAAGGGGAGCTGCTAATGGTTTTATTAACAAGTGGAGCTGCTAATGGTTTTATTAATATCGGAGGAATGCCAACTCTTATGCCCTAAGTAGGTTTTTTGTGGATTGATCAGGTGGTTCACAATGATGGGTGATTTCTAGAAATTGGAGAAGGAAAGCGATAGCCGAAATATTATGTCCGCATAATTTGCATTTGCAAGTGAAATATTGCATCCGAGTTTTTCGATCTGAAATGGTGAATAAATTTGAGTATTGAATCAAATTTAACATTTGTAGATGTATTACCATCCGACATTTCGTTTAAAATTGTGATTTCAATGTTGATATGTCTGACTCAATTGTGCTAATTATAAAACCAAAGAGACAACATGTTATTGAATCTTAGGTTAATATTTGTTAATATTTTTAAGTTTAATACTCTTAAGTCATTGAGAGAATACATTAATTTTTTGCATGGATAGCTCAATGGTTTCATTGTTAAATAGGAGATCATGGAAAATTTTAGTTCCTACAATATATATTTAAAATTGTTTATTTTTTACATGGTTAGTTGAATAGTTCCTGTTTTTGTAGCTCTTTCTTTCAATATCAATTCATGATGTATTTAGTTAACAACAATTTTTAAAATTAATAATCTGGCAGACTAACTTGTGTTGAAATTTCTACTGCAGAGGAGTCGGTGTTGAGATTGCTACCTACAAAGGAGTGGAGTTTGTAAGAGCCAACAATGCTAGCTACAATGTGTAGGGAGGGTCAGTGTGAAGTATTGAAATAATTTTTTTCACTACACAGAGCAGAGGAATGCATAGTAATCATGTAACAAGGTGTAATCTGGGTGACAACCGTGTGTAATCATGTAACATCGTGTAATATGGGTGCCATTCTTATGGCTATTTGCCTTTTAATACGAACAATTGTAATTTGGTCAACATACTTTCGCAAAACAATCTATTCAACATACTTTAGAAAACATTTAATGTAACCAAGTAATGTTATCTAGCCCTTATGTTGTGCACTATAATAAATGGATCCCATCAAAGCTTGGCTCCTTTCGAGCCTAGACATGCCCTCTTAGTGTCATGTCTTACTCCTTTCAGGCATACATGTCAACATCAATGATGTAAATCTTCCATAACACTGCCACCTTGGATTGGATGTGTGCAGATAAAGACCATCATATTAATGTTTCCAATCTTGATTCAAATGCAAGATAAATAGATTACTCTAACGAGAAAAAGGAATATCAATAATATTAAATTGAAACGATGTCAACAAATCATGGAAACAAATAATTTCACCGCCTAAGTAGAAAGAAACCAATTGTTGAGGCCACAAGGAGTCATTTTTCCAAGGAGGAAATCATTCCAGCATTTTTGTCTCTAATAGTTAACCACCAAAATGAGACAGTCGAAATTTAGAAATCCTTCTCATTATAAAAAAGAGAACAAAGCATTATGGGGTGTTGGGCCATTAATATGCCATTATTATTATCACTTTTTAACACCTATTTCATCCATTTCCACTCATCTTTATCATGTCATTTATCATGATTTATCATATAATCCCATTTTATAATTATTTATGCTCTTATGGATAAATATTATTTCTTCTCCTTTATTTTTAATAAATTGATTATTATGCATGTTTTTACCAATGGCAGTTTATTAATAAATTGGTTGTACCATCACTCACCATTTTAACCTCCAAGATATTTTCCAGATTGAAGATTTGATCTCCAGCCATCATTAAATGTGCCAACTTAAAAATTCGCTAGAATAAGAAGTGAAAGTTTTGTATTGAATAGTTTGGGCAAATGGAGAAGAATCTGGAAAATCTGAAACATGGGTTTTGTTCAAAACTGAACAAATTAGTTATGTAATGAGATTTTTTCCCAAATTTGGTCCGTAATAAGAGGAACAGAAGGTTCTCTGAAGATGTTTTTCTCAGATTCGTTGTTGTGACCGTTTTCCAAATTATCTCAGCTACAACACCAAATTCGATGTGTTCCTATTGAATGTTGATGGAAAGATATTTCAGATATGATCCTGTTTATCAATTTGTTGAGAACAATCCAATTTTGTAATGGGAATCATATTGTAATCATCATGGTTGTAACTTCTCTCTTCTCTCTGTGTGTTTAAATCATAGCAGAGATCAGAGGAGGGGAGATTATGGGATAGATTATGAGAGATTAAGATCAGGATTATTAGAGATGGGACAGGATAAGAGGAAAGGGGGACTGTTGTATGACCATTGTAATTCTGAATTATAGAATTTTGTTGTAGAGCGCAAATATGTTGTAATGATTTCACAGTTTGATGATTAATAAATAAAAGAGTTGTTGTTCCTCTCCATTCTTTGAAGTAACTAAGTGGTGTACGCTAGCAGCTAGGGCTTAGCTTCTGGTGGAACTCACTACTTCATCTATATTATATGATTTCAATTATCGCAAGTGTGCTAGTGTGATCATATTACTGCCTTCTGTTATTATATCGCTTTGTTGTTTGTGGGTTCTTTGCATGAAAGAATAACTTTGTTTTATATTTAATTTACATAATTGTTTCTTGATTAGTTTCCTTTCATTTCAGATTGAGTTTCATTAATACATCTCTTGATCGATGTAATCAACTGTAATGAGCTATAACTATTGTTGTTAATAACTCTCAGATTGATGCAATCATTATTTTACATTCGAATGAACATGATTTAATTTCTATCAGTTTCTAAGGGAAGAGTTATTATTACTGCACTCTTAATTGATAGCACTGTTATATAGATTGCATTGTTCCTACTTAGGTTACTGCAAGATTTGAGTTCCTTAAAGGATTGGAATTTCTTTTAATTGCAATTCGAATTTATTTGTTGCATCCATTTATTCTTGAATTTGAAAGCACTGTAATTTAGAAACATTACTCTTGAGTAAATAGCCACCACAAACTATGTAAACTCTTGAAATAGAAAATCTTGCTCGGATTGATAAATAATGTGAAGATAATTAAGAGTCAAAAAGACACCTTTTATCGCTCAACATTTTGGCGTCGTTACTGGGGAGAGTGTATCCATTTTTAAATAGTAGTGTCCATCTAATAGGTGCCTATTAGGAAAGAGTTGGGCATTAAAAATGGAAGGTAAGAACCTGTGTACGGAGCATGTAAAAGCCCTAATCCCCCACCCTTTTTCCAACAAGATTTTTAAAGAACTTATGGTAGAAATAAATGTTTAAATTTCTGTGTGAATGACTAAAAAAAAGATAATAGAAATTTTGAAAAACAAATCTCATTATTTCACTCGAGTGGTGATGTAAGCACCACCCATTTCACTAACCAATTGACAGGAACATTTGAAGAAGGAGCCTAGAAGAAACACATAAAGAACATCTTCTATTATGGTAATAAATGGCTCACATTTCTCCTTTTGAATTCCCTATCAAAGATCTAGGAGGGGTGACACAAATGAGCATAATTCCCCCATCTTCTCTACCAAATTTTCATGGTTTGACAAATGAATATCCATATCCATTCTTATTTGAATTAGAAATACTTTGTAGAGGATATGATTATTGTACTAATGTTCAAAGGTTGAAAGTGTTTCCTCTTACTCTAAAAGGAGAAGCTCTCTGATAGTTCACGAGCCTGGGTGGGAACTGCATCCAAACATGGGAGGACATGAAGAAAATATTCTTGAAGAGGTACCAAGACTACTGCAAATCCAATGAAGATATTTTTGATATGATACAAGGGGAATATGAAGGCTTGGAGGACTATGTAGAGCGATTTCAATATAACCTTCAAAAATCAAAGCATAAGTATTTGGAAAATGAGACCTTAAAAATACTCCTACTCAAAGGAATCAAAGAGGATTTTTTAGAACTCTTAAATCTGATAGGAAAAGCTGATGTTTTATAGTTATCATATGATGATGCTTGTGAATTGTGCATAAGGTACTCAAGAGGAATCTCCAAGGTTGGTAAGAATTCTATAGATGTTTGTTATTTCTTTTCCAAATCTACTACAAGAACAAGAAACGTAAGAGTTGAAATCAATGTTTTATTTGAAAATTTTAAAGTTGATTTTATTAGCTCTCTAAGTTCAAAATTGGATGTTTTGCACATTCAGAAAAATCAAGAATTTGATGAAGTGTTTTGTCCTCATTACCAAACGTAGCATCCCATAGATAGTTGTTCTTCCTTATCTAAGATAGAAGTATCATTTCAAAGAGATGAGGAAGTTGTAACAAGGTCAAAACCATGGAAATCCTGGCCTACAGGTATGGTGCAAAAAACTTCTTCTCCATTCTCTTAGTTGCATAATCCATTATGGAATACTAATGTGTTAGGGAAGCCATGTCAATCTCAATATAACCACCACCAATCTTGTCTAAAAATTTGGCATGGTTCATCTTATGATTGCATGACTACTCTCCCTCATCTTGTAGCACAAACACATCCCTTATATTCCTCACCAGCTCTTTCACAACATATTTCTTGCCTATTAAAATCATCCACTCAACCCAATCAACTACATCATCAAAATGCTCCATTATGTAAACAATTTCCTACTCAACTCATTCCACACCGTCACCATAATAAACCAGTACAACATGCTTATAGTGTTGAACTGCAAAATTTACCCACCCTTCCCAACCATTCTATCTCACATGTACCATTGGAGAAAACTTACAATGAGATTCAAAATGTTTCAAATTCAAAAGTTGTAGAAGTTATAGAAGAAAATGAGGTTTCTTCTAGTATGCATCAACAAGTCATTTTAAAATCTCAAGAACTTCATGATATGATGGCTATGGGAAATGAAGAAAGTAAAGGATATATTGAAGATTGGTTTCAATCCATCATTTGTTTGCAGCATCACTCCATACTTCAACAATTTTTGGCACCATCTTTTTATGGGAAGTTGGCTTCTCATACTCTAATATTTATTAACATGCAATTTTCAAATTTGGGTATGTACATACTTGAAGCCTTATTTCAAAAATGGTTCCACTATAAGTACCTTTATACATAATCATATTCATTTTTCAAATCAGAATAGGTTAGTGTAGAAAATAAAATAAATTAGGAAATAAAATAAACACATTTTTTTAATGTAAAAATAGTTGTTTTTTGTTGCAACACGCTGTGGAAATCAACATCGGTGATAAATGTTTTAATTCATTTGTGTATGTAGATGAATTATAATAGAAATAATAGTTATACAAACACTCATATTCATTTTTATCACCACTTTGAGAAAAATGCTTGAATGTCATATTTTTTGGCTTGTGAGCTTGATGAAATTTCAGAAAACACAACCAGGACAATCATATTTTGAGGGACAAAAGGGAATATTTTTAAAAAATATTTCTACAATAATTATCCCTTCATGTATACTTTCCAACCCAATTTGAATCACTCAATTTGGATTTGAAATTAAAAAGATATAACCAAAACATTGACAAACTATCTAGCAAGCAGCCCAAGAACAAAGTTGGGACAACCCATTTTTTAAGGCCTAAATGACCACATTTTGAAAACCTGATTTTATGGTATATTTCCCTATGAATATATTTTACAAGACAATTTGAATCACTCATTTTTTATATCGTATGAGGAAGTTATGACAAAAATATTGATTGTCTATCGTAAATCAGCACTCTTAAAACTCTATTTTTCCAGTTGTTCCTTAGAGTATTTGACCTATTCGTTATTCTTTTCTTCAAAACCTGTTTCTAATATAGATAAATAAATGAATCTATTTTCATTTCCAATTTGAATAATTTGAATCCAACATCAAACCAAAAATATATGCTTAAAATATCCATTGTTGTTCTAAGTGGGGTACTCGAAAATGATTCTATTATGAAAGTTGTTCTAACTAAAATTGACATATCGTATCATTGAATCTTTAAAACATATTTCTATTAGAGATATACCATTGAATTAGCTCTCATATGGCCTTGGAATCACTCAATTTGGATGAAAAATAAAGAAGTTGTGATTAAAGCACTGCGGGTTAGCATGATTGGCCACTGCTCTCCTGCAAATAACAAATAAATTTCACTTTATTATTCTCTCCGTGGATTTGTTATACAGAGTAACTACTTTTTGTTTTTTTGCATAATTCTTGGATTAGGGGAGCCCAATAACCTCTCTTTCTTGAATATTTAATGTTTTATTGTAGGTATACACTTATTTTTTGTAGGCCCTACGAGAATATAAAGGACAATTTATGGACGAGTGATTCTTGAACGAAATTTGAATGAAACAAGGAAATTTCATCCAATTCATTACCCAACGGATTCATAATAGAAGAAATGAATAATTGATTTCCATTTGAAGATTCATTTCATGTCTCTGCTACCAAAACATTTTTCAAAGAGATCATTGTTTTCCTTGCCTTAGAAAATAACATCATAGTTGTTGTAACTTAATTTATTCCCATAATGTTTGTAAATAAAGTGTTTGTGTTTCTGTTGTTCCATTTAAGGAACAACAGTTGCATGTGTTTTTCTTTTTGTTGTTCCTCTTAAGGAACATCTATTGTTCCTCTTAAGGAACAACTATTGTTCCTCTTAAGGAACATTCGTTGCGCGTGCTTTTATTTTTGTTGTTCCTCTTAAGGAACAGTCGTTGTTCCTCTTAAGGAACAGTTTTTGTTTCTCTTAAGGAACAATGGTTTTTTGTGTTTATATTTTTGTTATTCCTCTTAAGGAAGAGTTGATGTTCCTCTTAAGGAACATCTAGTGTTCCTCTTAAGGAACAACAATTTTGCGTATATTGTATTTTTGTTTTTCCTCTTAAGGAACAATTGTTGTTCCTCTTAAGGAATAGTAATCATTCCATTTAAGGAGCAACAGTTTGACATGTTTGTGTTGTTGTTACATTTAAGGAACAGTTGTTGTTCCTCTTAAGGAACAGATGTTGTTCCTCTTAAGGAATAACAGTTGTTCCGTTTAAAGGAACAACAATTTTTGGGCAAATTGGTCATACTACTTTCCTGCATTGTTTTCTGTTGTACATGATACTGATTGATCATCTTAATACCATGATGGTTCCACCCTTCCTGGTTATAATCTTCTCTATCTGTAATAAATGAGATTACGGGAATATTTTTTCTATTGACATGTTCAACTTCTTCCAACATCCCTGCTCTTAAGGAGTACTGAGCCTCCCTCTTTTGATCATAAAAATGTGTAATAATAACAAAATTTTGTTCACAGATGGAGGATAGGGGGTCTCATTACGAGCCAGCTTACCATGTGCATAAGGTTGTAACAAAGTGACATTCCCACTATGGCCACTATCCTAGCGTTATGATCCATTGGATATACAAATTATCCTTCGAACAGGAGGTCTCATCACGAGCTAGCTTGATCACTTTTGCTACATCCCATTGAATGGTAGTGTGGTTATTTGGTTATCAAGCCAGGACACTGATCTCTTCTCTAGAACATCACTGGAACTCTCCATTTATAAATTGAGGATCTTGGCTCATATGAGTTAAAAATCAACCCTGTCGAGGCTATGGATGCTTGTTGGCAGCAGAGACTCTTCTTATGGTATTGAATTTATATCTTATCGTCAATTATTACTATAATGCCCTTTTCTTATTCTTTCTTTTTATCAGAGAAGTTATTTCCTTAATTTTTCCTTGTTTTGAACCTTTACACATGAGAAATTGTTTTCCAATCAATAGCATCATTTTTAGCTAGAATACCGTCAGCAAATCATATTTTTGGCATATTGTTGTCTTTTTCTTTTTTTTCATAACTTCTCATCGATCCAAAGCATACTATCTCTTATTCATAAATATGTTTACACACTCTGCTCGCATTATAACCATACCATTTGCTGTCCTATTATTGATATGTGTACTCTGCTTCATTTATTGTTATATTGTTCATTCCCTTGCCTTGGCGTCAGCATAACATCTTTCATAGGCTTTATGGTCATGGAATCCCTTTTCCAATTGGAGGGGGGAATGTATGCATTATGGGATAGCATGTGATATGATTACTGCACTCTGCCATAATTTGTTGATTTGAAAAAATATTAATATCGCATGTATACAAAAGTTTTTCTAATTGAAATTTTTTCATGCATCTTATCTATTTCTATTCTAAACTAACATTGTGGATTCAAGAACATTGTATGCGAAATAATGAATTGTTTACAGGAGAACAAGTATGGGGGGGGACTCTATTCGCAGCATGACCACACTATTGCAACTAACAAAAGAGGCTCAAGCAACTCGTGAAGGTGAATTTAGACATGACGTGTTTGCCTAGATTCCACCTTTTGCATCACTTTCAGCACCAACTCGACCTACATCAACTTCAACAAATGTCAGTCCATACATGTCATTTTACATTTTTTTTGGAGGTAAAACTTGAGGTAAAATAACATAATTTTCTAATTTATTACGCATTTAAGAGAATTTCATGAAAATCCATTGAGAATTATTTATCATCATTCATTCCACATATTTACCACTCCAATTTTTCAGATACATATCATCTTTCAGTTTGGGGGAGTGTTGCTATTAATATGCATTCTCAACACCTCCCTTATTCCATATTGTTTTACACCAAGTATAGAATTCAACAGATGGTAGCGACCACCTCAATTTATTTTCTAGCATTGCATGAGGGCATGCCAATTCTTTAGTTTGGGGGAGGAATTGCTATGCATGATGGATGTTTTCTACTTTCTTTCTCATTTAACTTGAAATTTAAAGAAAGAAAGTAGAAAACATCTGGATGGTCTCTGATCCTTTTGCCATTTCTTCTAAAATCGACATTCTTTCTTCATGTACCCAAGTTTACCACAATGAAAGCATATGATTCTGGCTCTCCTTGATTTTGATCATCCTCTCGATCTTGATCGCCCTTGCTAGCCTCGTTCGATACTCCTACCACAATCAGCTAGAGCTAGACCCTCTCCTCCATGGTTTTCCGCAATTGACTTGCGTCACAACTCCTCATTCATTAAACTACTGCTGACATCAGAAAACTTCAGGGTCCCTATAATTTTTGAAGTGCTCATAGCTACAATTAAATTTTCCCATCTATGTGGCATAGAACACATTAGAAAAATAGCTCTAATTTCATCATCTAAAATGATTTTAACAGAGGTAAGCTGATTAGTAATAATATTAAATGCATTCAAGTGCTCAGCAACTGAAGCACCCTCCTTCATTTTGAGATTATAAAGCTTCTTCATTAAGAAAAATTTGTTTTATGTTCTGTTCTTCTCCTATAGATCATGGAGCTTCTTCCATAATCCTTCAGCCGTGTTTTCTCCAGACACATTGAAATAAACATTATTTGCTAAATATTGGCAAGTTGTTGTAGTCACCTTTCTATCTAGCTTATTCCACTCTTCATTTTTCATCGATGAGGGTTTCTATATTGTGCCCTCAATCGGAAAATACTGATCCTTTAAAATCAATATATCCTCCATCTGTGATTTCCATAAGGCAAAATTAGCCCCAATCAACTTCTCCATGTTTGTAACTGTTGTCTCCATTTTCAATCAAATTCATTCCCCAAAACACAAAAACTCCACTTAAAAGTAAAACTTTAATTATTACTCTTTAAAATTTAGTAATAATGACCCGTACTCCTTTTAAAATACCCTGAAAATTCCTGCTCCTTTTTAAAATATACTTTTCAAAATTCCAACATATAGTTATATATGTTTTGATAATCAATACAAAAACATATATATTGTTTTAACCTTTTCACATTTCACACATACGTATGTTGGTTTGAGAAAAAAACTTGGTAGATACGTGCAAGCTTGATGTAAAAAAAAACTTACGAACGCCACGTTTCAACTCCAATCTCCACGGATCTCCACTTTTCAAACTCCAACAACTCGTACAGATCTCCACGTTTCAAACTCTAGCAACACGTTTCAACATAGGTCCAGGACCTTGTTTTTCTAGCGGCAACTGTCTTTTAGTTCGAGTGTTCCATAGTTATTTCATGGACAGATCCTTCAACAACTCCACGAGTAACAACCAACATTTTAACGAATGCTGCCAAAGTAAGGCAATGCCACTAAGCGACTTGCATAGTGGATATTCAACCCTAGCTCTGATACCAGTTGTTAGATTAGAGCATACATAACACATAGCGGATTTATACTTAGAGACTTAGATGACAATAGCAAAGAATAATTCACAGAGACAGACAAATGGAGAAACACCAAGATTACTCAATCAAAAACAACAAAATAGATAAAACAATCACTGGAGAACATAAATCACTTTATGTTATAGAACAAGCTTCGGCCTTGGCTTGCTTTCCTTGGCCAGAGAGATTACAAATTTATGGAGGCAAAAGAAGGACCTAGAATCCTGTATGTGATTCAGATGGAGATCTAGAATGATCTAGAAACTAATGGTGGTGTAGAAATATCTAGAATCCTGGAGATCTAGAAAGATTTGATCTAGAAGGATCTAGAATCCTGCATGAATTTGGCTTCACACTTAACAGTTGGTTCCCTATATCAGTTAAATTATTTAATTTGATGTATTTTTTAAGTTTCTAGAACAATTGTACATGAAGTGAGGATTGATGTAATTAGATCTCTTCTAAAAAGAGCGTTCTCCATAGTATTTTGGAGAGTTGGAGAGATTTTGGAGTTAGTTGTATTTTTAGAGGATTTTGGTGAATCTATAGAACTAGAGTAAGATTTTGTTGATGAAATTCTGAATCTGAGCTAACTCTAGTTCAGAATTCCCTTTTCTATATGTTTTATAATCCAAAACACGATAGTTTGGATACTTTAGAGATTTCTATTCAAAGTAAATCTAGGCAAGGAAACCTTTCTGCTGCAACGTAAACTTTGAAACAGGAGCTATAAAATAAAAATGGGAATTCTAGCCAAAAAAAACCCAAAAAAAATGAAAAATAGTCCTAAAAACAAAAATACTAAAGATGGGAACTCTAGAAAAAACCGCCAAAAAACATGAAAAACAGTCCTAAAAACTAAAATTGAATTATGTATTTTGGAAGGAAGTTTTTTTTAGGGTTAATTATTAGCATATTTAAAAAATGGCAATAAAGGAAAATATTTATGTGCAAAAGCCAATTTTTTTTGCAAAATAAATGAAAAAGAACACTATTGTTTTTCTAGAATAACATTTTTCTTGCCTAGCTACAATTTCAACATTTTTTAGTAATGACGATAAAGATAAAATAATGGGATCAGAAACAAATCAAAATTATGATAAACATATAATTACATGACACTAAAAATCGTTAAAATTCTAATTCTTTTCAACCATAACATTAAAGATAAAAAACAAATTGTAAAATTTTCAACCATAGAATTAAAAAGCTCTAAGTTTTCAACACATTTAAACTATAACATTATGAACAAATTACATGACTAAATTAATCAAAGCATCAGTACTTGTAGTTTGAATGAAACATAAATTATATATCTAAGTTATTGTTGCATTATGGATATTGTAAATAATAAAACTCATCATAATTAAAACATATAATCCAACAAACATAAAAATGACTCATAACTTTATTTAAAATCATATAGAAATCATAATTGTTATTTCAAGATACGATGAAAACACCAATTATATAAACTCTCTGAGACAGCTATTCAAAATCACTCACATCTTCTTGCACATCATAAGAATTCACATCTTTAGATGAATAACTGGATGTAGATGAAGATGCTCCATATTCTTCTCTTTCATCAACTAGTGCCCCATCTGAGTCCACATGCATGACCACCATTTCATGTTTCAAAATTCTTCTAGATCTACGACTTGGTTCAAGAGACTCCCAAGTCAACATTGTTTCTTCTGGTAACAACTTCTTCAAAATCTCTATCGTCCTAAAGTGAAAATTTCCTCGTTTTGTTAAATTTAAGTCATAAAAAAATATGTCAAGATCCTCCAATTTGAAGAGGTCTCTACAGTGTCGATTTATATTTGTACCCTTTCTTTTTGTCTTTCTACTAATTTTTTATCAACTACCATTTTTGGCTTCTACACACCATTGAATGGGTGTGTATTTTTGGCATACCAATGTACTTCAGCACCTACAACATCTTCATTTTATGTAATGACCTTTATAACCTTAGCAACTCATAATGGATAGCCATTGGCATCTCCATCTGCTAGCACTACGATTGTGCAACCCTCATTAATACCTTGTACTGAACCCCTGTAAAAGTCTTCCATGGTTTCATGTTGTGCACGAGACCTTTTGGAACCAATATACATTTCTATTTCCTCTACCTGTGACAAATTAATAATAACTTGAGATTGTTATTTTTCAAAAATGTTTCTTTCCTCGTGCTCATTTGACACATGTTTTGGCCAAATAAATGGATTTTTCAAAGGTATATATTCATTTGTTTTTCTTGAAATGATATCACTTTAATTATTGAAAAAAATACCCCCACCACACTGAATCAACAATATCAAAGTACTCATAAGTATATCTAATACATTCTTTAATGTCTTCCATGCAATCAGAATAATTTATATCTCTATTCTACCTACATGCATTATGAACTTCGACAACTGATTGTAATAACAATATATTTGATATAGATGATCTGGAAAGAACTTGAAAAATGCTAAACTTGATGATGATGATGACACCCATTGTGCAGTGGTTGAATACTTCTTGCCCCATGTTAGTTTTTTCCTATATTTTTTTTTATACAAAATTGGTGTTGGAAGCTAATGTCATTAAGTTGCTCAATGCATTTCTCCTCACCATGCGATCCTAGAATAAACCTTTGCATGTCAATATTTTCTTCCAGCATATCAAAAAAAGGATCTGGCATGTATTATTTCTTCATACATTCAATTAATGATGGTAATCTCCTAATATCCTTCCTCCTCAACGTGACTGAAAAATGACTGAACCTATTATCAATATGGTCATGAGTGTGTCCAACAAGAAGGAAGCCAACCTTTACCTTTGGAAAATTTTTCAATTCAACAAGCATGTTTAGATATCCAAAAAAAATCTGATTTTTGTTTCCACGACATGTTTTGTCCAATTGTAGATACAAACCTTTAGCAAGATTACCAGACCATTGAGAACGCGCATAACGAATTATGGTTATTATCAGATTTACATCATTATGAATATCTGGAATTGTGAAGCATACCCTTGGAAACATTTTCCCATTGAAGAGAATATAACCAACCAAGTGATACTGAATAAATTTTTTCTCCTGTAAATTTTCTGGTGTATAAAGTAAATGTGGCAGAAGTGTTTTCTTCAGGTCCATACCATCAATTATCAAACCAAAATATTCATTTGGATTATCATAACACTTTTTTCAATGCTTGTAGAACTTTTTCCTTTCACGTGTTTGTTGTTCGCAATGCTCTTGAACTGTTTTGACAATGGAATCTACACAACATAAAAGAAGCACTTTGACAATGGAAGCAGCTTCTTGGTAGGCTAGCAGGCCACTGTATGCCATCCTATCTTGGGAAGGCACACCCATAGGTGCACCCACATTGTGCTTGTGGGAGGGTACGCCCAGCCATGGTCGTGCCCGCCCACAGGATGATAACATGATGCATGTTACCGTATCGTGATCAAGCACGTGTATGGACACATGTACCTGTAGGCGGCACCCACCCTCACGACCTAGCCCCATGAGGGGTGAGGCCAACTTTGAGGATCGACGTTACCCCTAGGCAGGCTAGGTCAGGGGAGTGGGTTTAACTCGTGATCACGCCCATAGTTAGGTGTGTTAATCGACAACACCTACCACATAGCCCAATACACCTAGTGGAGAGGCCGATTTTGAGAATCTGCCTCACCCTTGGGCATGTTGGGTCTCGGGAGTGGATAACACTAGCAGGAACACCCATGCCCATGTGCACCCACTGGTGGTACCCACCACCACGGCCTAGCCTGCCCAATGGTGAGGGCCGATTCTAAGAACCAACCTCACCCATCAGCAGGTTGGGTTGCAGAGGTGGGTCTCACTAGCGGGCACACCCACGACCGAGATCGCCCACCAGCGACACCTAACCTTGCGGCCCATATTATCTAGGGGTGAGGCTATTTGTTAGAATTGACTTCACCCCTATGTCGGTTGGGCTGGAGGGGAGGGTCCCGATGACAAGCATGCCCAACCGTGGGTGCACCCCCCGACAACACCGAGCCCCATGACCCAACTCACCCAGGGGTGAGGGACAATTTTGAGAATCAGGCCTATCCCTGGGATGGTTGGGCCATGTGGGTGGGTGCCTTTGATGGGTCTCCCACAACCCGCCCCACCGAGCGACGAGGGTTGATTCCTAGAATTGACCCTCAGCACTAGGAGGGCTACAATGCAGGAGTGGTTTCTACCAAAGTGTATGCCAATGGTTCGGCTTGCCCACTGGTGGAACGCCCCCTGCAGCCTAACCCGCCTAGGGGTGAGGTCGATTTAGAGAATCAACCTCACACTTATGCGGGCTAGACCACGCGGGTCAGTTCCACTAGTAGACATTCCCATGGTTGGGCATACTTGCAAGAAACACCCACCTTTGTAGCCCAGCCCACCCAGGGGTGAATTTGATTTTGAGAATCGGCCTTACCCCTGGGTAGGCTGGGTCATAGGAGTGGCTACCACAATCAGGTGCTCCCAACCATGGGTGTGCCCACCTGTAGCATGGTGGCGTGCTACACATTTTCATGTAGAGGGGAGGAATTCCCATAGTAAAGCGCTCCCGCACACAGGTAGTTCCTATCGGTGGGTGCACCAACTGCAGGCATGCCCACCCGTGGCACAACAACATGTGGGTAGGTATGCCCATGGTTGAGCATGCTCACCCAGAGGTAGTGCTTATGGTCGGGTGTGCCTACTGCCTTAGAATCAGCACCCGACATTGTCACATGAAATGAGTCGATTTTGCGGACAAGCTAGACCTCCCTAGTATCTAAAGATATCTAATGACAAGCAAGCTAGTCAAAAACTATCTTTCTCTAAATATGCAATTAAAAACAAAGGTAAACAAGTGTTGTAGGCCTACCTTGGTGTTAAACTAAAATTTGTCACCATGACTATCTGCAGTTAGTATGGCTCCATCAACAGTCATACTATCCTCCTTGTCAAGCCTTATACCTCTGCTCTCCATGTCAAACTTCAAAAAAGAGAGAAAGTCATTAAAATCATGTTTATCTCTGGGTACGCAGGTTCTCTCTACCTTGCCTGCGTGTACGCATCCCAAGCTCATTGTACCTGCGTACTTGTACGCTCTGTAAGTCAAAGGATGGGTGCCTACTCCTGTAAAGGTCAAAA
>APFE031155833.1:87517-98352 GCA_000404065.3 Pinus taeda | reverse complement strand
CTCATTTATTAATTATACCTAATTTCTCTTATTTCTAGAAATACAATATTAGATTATTAATCTTAATATAATAAAAATTATAACAATATGAAATTTATTAATATAATTTTGGCCGGGGTCCTAGAGTCAAAAATAGCCGTTAGGTAGCCGTTAGAGTCTCTGCTCAGTCTATTTAACTTGCTAGGCAAGATCTGTTTCTTCAACTTGTCCTGATGATGAATCACACTAGTTGGTTCGAAACGCGTCGACAAAGGTCTCTTTCATGTGATTTACGCCGAAGCTCTTCTTATAACTATGATGAATCACAGAAGCCTCAATTCTACAAGATTGATATGTTTAATGAATCATAACACATTGAACCATGAAAAAGACTCCTAGGTTATGGTTAAGGTTATTAACCTAGTTCAAGAAGTTGAAAAACATATTTTAATTATTAAACCCAATAACCTACAAAATATAATACACTAATATGGAGTGCACTAGGATAGTGTTGAATGGGTCTAAAATTTATGGTTTGATTTAAAATATAATACATTAATATAGGGTGTAGTAGAATAGTGTTGAATGGGTCTAAAATTTATGGTTTGATTTAAATAAGAATTCCAAAATATGTATAATAGTTTGAGTTGGGGTTTAAGTTACTAATTTTTGGAATACCATGGTTAATTTAAATAAGAATTTTAAATTATGTATAATAGCTTAAGTTGGGATTTAAGTTATCTATTTTTGGAAAACAAGGAACTGATACATAATTTTTGATGGAGGAAGATTATTTGATATAAGAATTCAAAATATACTAAAAAATGAGATGATCAATGAATAAGAATATGAATAATACAAATAAAATGATATTTAGAAATTGAGAGATAAAGATACAGTGTTTGAGAAAAATAAATTATTTGGAAGTATTATACGTTCCTAAATAGTTCATTATTTCTTTCTTTAATTATTTTTTAAGTTTTAGAGGAGTTTCATTACATCAAGCATGCTAACATCAATGCTATCAAAATTGGACCCATGGTTGACATCAATTCCAACACCATGCTTCCAACATTCTCCCCCTTTGAAGTTGATTTCAACCTACAACCACAGATGACAAACTGGTCTTCTTCACTTCTAATTGGTTGGTCTCAATCTTGCTCAAGTGGTTGTGTTGATCTCCCCATTTGATATTAATGGAAAAGGGTGGTCAAATCCCCACTAAAAACACCATAATGGTACTGCTAATGCCAATATGAAAGGCTAATAATAATTGGTTTGTTGATAAATCTGGATCAATTACCAACAACTCACACATTCCAATATCATGCCAACACCATGCCCCCCCTGAACATGTAATGAGTCTACAAACATCTCCATGCTACTGTAGAAACACTTATGTTGTGATGCAATAAGCCCCCTTGCCACTTGCAAGAGAAGGTTCCTCATGGACCAAATTTGAACCAAAACTTACAACACATCATGACCATATGATATATAATGAGATACATGGCTACAAAAATTATATTCAATGTTGCTACAATGACACCAAAAATCCCACTCGTTATTGTTACATGACTCAAAATAACTCCCCTCAAAGCATGTTTGACTTGGACCTATTGATTTCTCGACCATAGACTACTCAACCATAATACAAGGAAATTTTACATATTACATCAAATGAGCATATATGGTTGAAGACATATTTCATGATAACAATATTCAACGCATGCTTAATATTCATAACTCACTCCAAGATATACCCAATGATGACATCAACAAGTTACAGGGCCATATCATGTACATAAATGGTTGTAACAACAACTCCAACAACCCATACATCATTGAAACAACTCAAGACTCTCACTCCCATAGATGCATGACACCAAGAAATGACTTTCACCATGTTGAGGACTACTCAACCATAATTGGCACAAAAATTAATACAACAATGTATGAACTAGATCTTGCACACAAACATGGTTGAAAATAAAAATGACTTCTACTTGCATGCCAATGATTCTCTCTCCCAACATGACAGATACTAGGATTTTTTATCATCTAAAAATGCTAACCATGAAAAAGTACATACAAGGTTGATTTTCATGCCTTTTCGCCCACGCTATAATGTAGGGTGATGCTACAAGCATAGAGTGAAAAACATACTAAAAATGACAAACTAGCCATGAAACCCTAGTACCCTGGATAACTCCCCTTGAGTTGATCATAGCTCAAATGAGCAAGATAATCTTGTAGACCTGAATGTGCATGAGGCTCATGAACATACCATGGTACTGCTACTCCATGCACTCCAATAACTCATCACGTCGCTACCATACACTCCCCCTAAAGCTATGCATCTCTCATGTACTTCTATAGTTAATCATGAATATGCATTTGCTAACCATGGATTACAGAGGGAGTTGATCTCTCTACTTCATAGGTTGCTGCTCTTTCTTCCTCCAAATATTGGTAGGTTGCTTCTTTACATTTTCATTTTGTTTTGCTTTTATGGTAAATCTACTATGGATCAATTGCTCATTCTACCAAATTTTCCTTTAAGAACTGAACAACTAGCAATCTCTAGCCATGTGACCAAGGTTTTGACAAGTGTAACACCTCACATGATCGAGGTATGATGCAAGGGGGTCATATTCTACTAATTGTGCCAAATATCTTCCTTGCATAAAATATTTCTCCATTCCGTGGTCCAGATTTTCAATCAACCACCTTGTGGCCAAACAAGTTAAAAGAAAATAAATAACCATTAAAAGCACTAGTATACCTAAAGGCTTATCTCCTAGGCTGCCCATACTACTAATTAGATCTATGCATTTTGCAGTTGGCTACCAGATGCCCAAAGTTATGGTAAGCATATCATTCTACAACATTCATCAATGGAGCAAAGGGATTTTGACTCCTAAATCTTCCAACATCAACTGAAGGAGAAAATATCTTCTTGATGTAGGTGCTCCACAAGGTTCTCTTCTACGGTTGATTGATCTATTGCTCCTTTCCTCTTTTTCTAGGCTTGTAGCAGTCATTTTCAGTTATAGGCCTTCTAGGGTCTGCATTCTTCTCTACATGTTCCTATGTGCTAGAATCTCCCTTTTAAAAGCCAATACCAAATCTAATTAAGGGATATCTTTACCTGCCAAGAAATTTTTACAAAGCCTTGGTACTCTTCTCTTTCTTGAACTAATTGTCCTTCTCTTCTAGTTGCTTTCTAAATGAGACAATTTCACCTTCAAGTAAATCAACTTGGCCCTCCTTCTCTTTTTGTTGGCCACCATTAACATCTTCAATTCCTTTGTGTTGTAGCGGCTGCAACACCCTCCAAAATTTTGGCTTGCACTCAATTTTTGAGCCTTCCTTGCTTTTTCCTTTTTGGTTGCAAACACGCGGGCTCATTTCATGAGCTCCCTTTAAGTTTTTTCACCTCTTTTGCTTGTTTGAACAACTTTCGTCTTTTGGAATGTTGATTGCTTTATCATGCTTGCAATCTTGTTCTGGTGATTTCGAAGGTTTGTCTTTGTGTGTTTGAGTTTTCCTAGTTGTGTATACATCGGTCACACTCATACACAAAGTTGTAAGCATTGTCGCGCAAGTGTCGTCATAGTCATCTGAAGGTCTATCTCAAGTGTTGTACTTTTTGCTTTTAGCTCTAGACAGTCTCACAGAGGGCAATGCTTTGGATTGTTGTCCTGATGGTCAATGTTGTCATGTTTTCGAAGTGTGCTAAGTGTGTGATCACAATGTCAACTCCTCACAGGTACACTTACTTCCCACACTTAGCCATTTTCCCGAAAATCCTTCCGATCAGACAATGCCCCTCTAACCAGACCTCGACTGGGATGCACTGCGCAATCTCACCCCTCAGTGATGCTTCTTTGCTCCCTAGAATTGCGCAGTGCTTGAGGTTGTCGTCCAAGACAGCTGCATTGTGCAATCCAAGAAATGAGCAGCGTGCATTCCTTCCCAGAATTGCGCAGAAGCTACCTCAGAGCCCAACCTGAACTACCACTTCGCAAGATCAGTCATTAAGACTCCTCCCTACCTGCTAGAACCCCATAATGCACAGAGACTTGAACCTACTTTTCCTCCCAGAATTGTGCAAATATGTCCTTCCAGTGTCTTCCCTCAGCCATGACTCACTTCTCCCAGAAACTGCGCAGAATTGTCCCCTATGGTCCTTTTGCTGCCATGTCTTGTCTTCCCTCAGAAAAATATGTAGAGGTGCCTCCTAGGGTCTTACCTTGTAGCTGCCATTGGTGACCTCAACTGTGCATTCTTGTCTCCCAGTGGCCATTGTGCATTTTTTCCCAACAGTGAAGATTGTGCCTCAGAGTCCCTCATCCAAGCCTGAGCTGTGCTATGTGTAGTTTCAGTGACTAGCCTCCCACCTTGTCACCTGGAACTACGTAGTGCACAGTTATTGAGACCTATTCCCCTCACCTTAATCCAAAACCATGGAAAAAAATGCATCATCTCATAATAGGAGGTTTTGGATTTGATGTCATCCCACCAAGAGTGAATTGCAGGAACAAGCACACTGATAGATCATGGCAAGACAACGAATGGGATGAAGAAGGAGCGCACATGCTATAAAACTCACTTGCAACTGGATGGATGAAAGAATCTAATCAAAGAGCAAGCGAAAGGAGAACATGCATGTAACCATATTACAATACCAAAACCATTAAAGAACCCACAACATCAAGCCATGCAGAGGAGAATACAAAGCACATCCAAGAACACATCCATCACTCAACAATAATAGCAGCTTGACATTGCCACCACAACCACTCAGTGCATGTCAGCAGTGTCATGTCAAGTTGTGTCATGAGTTATCAAGGCCACATCACTACTATTGGCCATATCTATCGTAACCGAATGCAATGTAAAGTGAGAGTCCAACGGACACACGCATGAAGATGAAGAGTCGTGTCATTTTAAAAGTAATAGGAATTTTAATGGTCATGAGGGTAGTCCAAGAGTCACAAAGGTCAAGCATCACCCTTGGCTATATATACCACTCCCATTGTATGAGCAAGGACTTTTTCACCTTGGCTCCTCCCACAGCCTTGAGATTTTTTAGTCAGTTCTTTAAGGAGCGAGGAGTGGCTTCAATGTCCCACTACTGGGATTGGTGATGTATGGTGTACATATGTGTCTTGGAATGTTTGCTTAATACAAAAGCCTATTAAGGCCAACACGTTTTCACGCATGTTTTGTAGATGTTTGTAACATTATTCTTTTGGCATTTGTAATGCGTGTCTGTTTCACCTATACTAAGATAGTTGAACTACTTTGGTTGTTCTAGTACTTACATTGTTGGGAATGTGCTGTATTGGTTATCACTGTTGTCTCATCCTTATGGACTACTTCGCGGGATATTAGAAGGACCTTTCTTGTTTACTAGTTATAACGATTGTCACATTCGTGTGGACTAATCTACTAGATGGTGTACATTTTTTTCCTTGTACTTCAGTTTTAACGACTTCCAATCCGTTGTGGACTATTCCACTGGATGATGGACATACCCTTTCGGTTCGTGTGTTTCTCTTCCTGGGTGGTACTACTACCTCTCACTTAGAGGCTCACTTTACTCTCCCCCCTTTGCAGTAAGAGAACCTAGACACATGTTACATTACACACTTACAAGGCACACTCACATCCCTTTTTGAAGATACTAGCATAACACTCTCATGTGTTGAACAATAAGAGATAAGGGAAATCTCTAAGTACTAGATGGGACTCCTACATCAAACGGTATGAGGTCTAGTTGAGACTTCATACCGGGGAGATCCCCTGAATGTTGGTAGGTGCAACACCATCAACATTACTGGCGCTAGAAGGATGGTCATCAGTAGTTTATGGCTGATTTTCCCACCAACCCCACGCATCCATCATCTACTCAAGGTAGTAACATTCACTCCCTCTCCCCTACATGAAATTCTGAAGTTGGTCACTTCTTACCTCCCAGACCCGAATGTGAAATCTTATATCATCATATCTGAGGTGTTCGTCCCATCACCCATCAATTTGCAAAAGCTATTGGACTGATTCCAAGAGTGTACGCTTTTCCATATTCTCAGAGGAAACAAAATTCTACCCCCACAGGAGTGGTAGTTTCATCTGTGGAAGAAGTGATCTTCGCCACTATTGAAGAGCTGGCAAAAGTTGTGGAGAAAGAAGTGGAACCCCTAATCTTTTGAAAGGAAGAAGAAGACAACCTCTTACACTCGAGCTCAAGTTCCAGTGGAGGAGGCAGAGGGGAAGGAAAAGAAGGAGGAGGAGAAGAGGAATAACAACCAACAGACTCAAAAGAAGAACCATTAGATTCAGAAGAGGAGGAGGATGAAGACGAAGAGGAAAACATGGAAAAAACAAAATATGAAATGGATGACACAGGGCCCATTGGCACTCTCGAGTTTCCTACACAAGATGCCGAGACACATGGAGAATGTCTTAATGAAATATGACCTTAACAAGACAGTGAAGGCAGAAGATCACTTAGACACGTTCTACATACATCTGTAGACACTCAAGGTACGTTATGACGACGTTGCATGTAGGTTGTTTCCATGTACCTTCCACGGCAGAGTAGTTGTATGGTATCAAAACCTTCCACCAAATTCTATCCAGAACTAGGGTTGTTTAAAAGGACCTTTCTTGAAAATTTTAATAAAGACAAGACACCCGACATGTGGATGAAAGAGTTGGGTAGTCTGAAGATGGAGCAGAAATAAAAGGTTTAATTTTTCAATCAGAGTTTGACCACATTTTGAACAAGTTCTCAGCAGACACTAAATCTCATGACTCCATCACCATCAACTACTACACGTCATCATTTCCAACTCGTATTGCACAGTTCATCAAGCAAGTTGTGAGACCAAACATTGACAGAAAATTGTGAAGAGGCTATAGCCGTGGAGAAAGACCTACATGCTATTAGAGTCATTGTAGATGACGAATCCACTAATGACTCCAAAGACACGAGAAATAGGTCTAAGGCCTCTGTGAGTAAGGCTAAGTAAAAGGAAGCAAGTGACATTGAGAACCTTACTCATCTCCTCAAGTCCCTAACCACTGAAGTTGTTGAACTCAAACAACGGACGAGTGAGACAGCCATGAACAACGGGCCTCCTAGATACCCGCAGAAGAAGAATGTGGCTTCAGGAAGCAACAATAGCCAAGTAACCAAATCTGCGTAGATCTCCAACCTACTGCTGAACCTTGACCAGCTCGCGAGAAATTCATACTTCTCATTCCATCACGAACAAAATTCATAAAGAATGTGCCTGGAATGGAAACCTGTAATGAGAAACATGGCCACACAGTTGTCCAACAACCTCACGGCTAGTGAGCAAGTTGAGCCCAACGATGAAGAAGAATAAGTTGATGCATCTAATGAAGCCCCAAGTACTGGGAATGTAGTAAACATATATCAGTGTACTCACACAGCCTAGAAGACCACCACCGAGAAGGAGCCTCCGAGTGATGGTCCGACCCTAAAGAAAAGCAACTAATATAACTTGAGAATCGAAGGGGTCCCCACTGTGTTTGAGATACCGAGAGATAAAATAAGACCAAATATGTTAAGGATAGTAGGTCCACCAGTTAACTCAACACAAAAAACTCAGAGAAAATCCGGGAAGAAAACTACAACAAAGAGTGTTTCCACAAGCAACAAAGAAAAAAGTAGCCCACTGGAAACCACAAACTTAGTTCCACCCACGGACACCTCGGTGAGTCTCCCCTCTTTGGACTATAACATTATGGAAGACATAAAGAAGAATCATGAAAACATATCATTTTATGAGCTAACCAAAATCATGAGTCAGCAGGACATTCTTCTGCAAGCACTTGGGAAAACCTTTATAGGTGATGCTACCTCTTCCAGCAAGGGATCAAGTAAGTTTCCTAACACACTCACATCTATGCTCAACGCGCTCCTTATGGAGGAGGAAAACTCACTCTGCCGACCATTCTTGTTATCATTTGAAATATTCAACTTCAATGTTCACAACTTCTTGGTTGACTTTGCTGCATCAGTTAATTTCATGCCACTCTCCATCGCTAAGAAGATCAATGCTCAATGGAGTAATACAAGTGTGTAGATCATCCATCTAGATAGAACATGTGTACCAGTGAACTCAAGAATGTGATCATTCAGTTATCGTCTGACGGATGAGTTCATCAATGCATAAATATTGTAGTTGTGTACATCCCAAAAGAATATAGGGTATTTCTTAGCAGAGACTGGTCCATAAAGTTGCAACGAAACTTTGCCACCGACTTCTCACACTTATGGCTTCCATATGAGGGAAAAAATAACCAGATCTGGATGCCGTCAGAGAGATACATGAAGCACAGTGTGACTCCCTTGAATGGAGAAAGTGAACCATTGTCTTTCGCAGAAATAATGTTCAGCAATTGCTTTCTAGAAACACAGTTGGGGTGTTATCTTGTAGAGCCATCCCCTACCCCACCAGATACACAGTTGGGCCTCCTTCCATGCCCAACTGCCAAAAATGAAACTTGTATAGTAGTTTGTAACAATATTAGCATTAGTGATAGTAGTACTAGTGTGGAAAGCGGTCCTTGTATAGATGATATGTGGACCATGTACTTTGATGGATCCAAGATGCAGGAGGGCTCTGGAGCTGGTTGTATCTTAACAGGCATGTTGTAGAGAAAACACTTAATCTCTAGCCGCTTGGAGTTTGATTGCATGAACAACACCTCCGAGTATGAAGCACTCGTCTTGGGCTTACATAAAGCCATAAGCCTCAACGTTGTTGTTCTAAAAGTGGTAGGTGACTTAGAGATCGTGGTGCATCAAGTACGTAACACTATACAATGTGTGTCACCTCATCTTAAGATTTATCAACAAGAGGTATGGTGATTTATCTCTCAATTCCAAGTTTTTAATATTATTTCAGTACCAAGAATATGTAATGCAGCTGCAGATGCCTTAGCGAATGAAGCTGCTAGGATGTCACCATTAAGGGATAGATTTTCTATTGAGGTTTTGTATAAACCATTTGTCCCAGACAACATCACTAATTTACGTGTTTTTTATGATGATGAACAGATACTATATTTCATGGCTAATGTTGACGTCTTCAAAGATGCAACGATAGATGAGGATGAGCATAAGTAGTCTCTGCAAGACGCATTCGATGCAAGCAAAGGAAACCTCATCCCCAAGGGTGTGGTATCACTTGAAAAGCTTTATGACTTGCAGAAATGCTTTCAAGAACCCGTGAATGACGAAACCCACAACTCTATGTTGTTGCATGAACATATTAATCTGGGAATGGACAAGGATCTGAAGTTTTTAAATCTCTTTACATGTTGTACATCATAAGAGAGACAAGTTTTCATCCACCCTTTCAAACAGTAACATGAGTATGTTAAGAAGTTGAAAAACATATTTTAATTATTAAACCCAATAACCTACAAAATATAATACACTAATATAGGGTGTAGTAGAATAGTGTTGATTGGGTCTAAAATTTTTGGTTTGATTTAAATAAGAATTCCAAAGTATGAATAATAGCCTAATTTGGGATTTAAGTTACCAATTTTGGAAAAAAAAAAGGAATTGATACATAATTTTTTATGAAGGAAGATCATTTGATATAGGAATTTTTGAAAAACAAGGAATTGATACATAATCTTTGATGAAGGAAGATTATTTGCTATAGGAATTGAAAAGATACTAAAAATGATATGATCAATGAATAAGAATATGAATAATACAAATAAAATGATATTTCGAAAACGAGAGATAAAGATACAGTGTTGGAGAAAAAGAAATTAAATGGAGGTACAATATGTTCCTAAATAGTTAATTATTTCTTTCTTTAAATATTTTTTTAAGTTTTAGAGGATGTTCACTACAAGCATGTTAACATCAATGCTAACAAAATTGGACCCATGGTTGACGCAATTCCAACACCATGCTTCCAACATTCTACCCCTTTGGCGTTTATTTCAACCTGTTGAGATTGCAACAAGATGATGGAGCTTAGTGAAAAGAGTCGCCTTCACTAAGTGGGCCCGCAGGAAAATTATGGCGCAAAGTCTATTTTTAGACTATGTCTATTTTAAGACATATGGATCATGTCTATGAGTTGCAGGATGTTGTTTATGGATGATTGGTCAAGTTGGCAAAAATAGATGGACTTCTATTTTTAGACAACAACGGTGACACTGTCAAGTCTAATTATAGAGCAGTCAAATATTATTAGCTTATAATAATATTTAGACTATAAACTTTATCTTATTCTATTGGAGCACTTCAGTTTGAGCTACAGATGTGACACATGCAGCTGTCAGAAGGAAATACGTTTTCTTTGTGGGTCAGTTGAATTGTTGCATGCATGACTTCAGTTAGAACTCAATCAGTTGAGTTTGGTGGAGTTGATTGTGGAGTTGATGGAGTTGTGTTCAGTTTGACTTGGTTAAACTAGTTGTAATTAGTCTAACTGCAAATAGATAATGATGAGTTTTTAAACTAATTATTAACTCATAATGCAACTAAAGAATACATCAGTTAACTCAGTTGCATGTCAGTGCATGTTCAGTTCAGTAGGGACAGGTGTTAGAGGATCAGATTGCTATCAGTTGTGACTATAGTTGTGCATGAGGATTTGCACAATCAATGGAATTGAGTTATGCCAATGAGAATTGGCCAATACCAAGTGATTATAGCCTCTGCTCACGTGATTCCCAGTGTGAGTGATTCTTTTGAGGTAAATACAAGTTTGGTTCAACCATTCTCATCCATTCTTGAGCAAGTATTGAGCAGTGGAGGCAGGCAAGCAGGGGAATAGATTTGGAGA
>APFE031155833.1:13041-66049 GCA_000404065.3 Pinus taeda | reverse complement strand
GCCTTCCGATCCAACTTCTTCCATTCTTCATCGGTCACTCTCGTTGGTTTAGTACCCTGATCTACCGCGATCCACTGATCTTTATCCACCAACAGATCCTCCATCTTGAGTTTCCACAACTCAAAACTCTGACCATTGAACTTCTCAATCTCTTTCTTTCCGCTGCTCGCCATCTTCTTTCACCACCAGAATCGATCTCATAGATCTCCCACTGAACAGGGTCTACCATAGGCCTGAGCGAAACCCCTCAGCAACAAACGCGTTCCCTTGAAGCCAAAACTGCTCTGATACCAAATGTAGGTTTTAATCCCGTATAGAAATTACTTGCATACGAATTCTAAATCATAGGAAAAATAAAAATGCAAGAGCATAACACATATACACAAAGATTTCCCACTGGATCTCAAAACCGAGACTACCAGCTTGATTTTTCATTATGTTCCTTTCAATGTTACAATACATATTTATACATGCCAAAGCATCCAATACCATGGACCAAAAACCATCGCGTCCAAAACCATAGATCGAAAACCATCGCGTCCAAAAAAAATGTGCGAAAATCATGCACAAAACCATAGGTGGGTCTGCCCAACCTAACATAGGGTCCAAAACCAAAATTTTCCAGGGCGCTGCCCCGGACCGCATAAAGTGGGGTTACGGGTACCCCTCAAACCCCCTGTTAACTATGTGGAAAGAATATAACACAACCCAACACTTATATCCGAAAAATGTGGCCATATGGGGGCCACGTGTCTGGGGCTAAGGCCAATGGCCTGCCCCTATAGGCTGGGCCCCCACTCCCCTTCCTTTGGGTGTCTTATGTGGTTGCACGACCAAAGGCCAATCCCTCCCCCCGATTGGCACAATCATACAATTTACATGGAACCCGCGAACCATATATGTTAATAAACATGTGTATGGTGTATTGGGAAAATGCTTTACTCGGTTGTTGTTGGTCGCAATTTTGACCACCGCTGCCTCTACCTGGACTTGACCCATAATTTTGGTGGCCTTGGGCTGCCACATGGCAGCCTCCAGCTAGGCCACGTGTCAGCGTGTGGTTGGCCACCGACCAACTATTAAAAATATTCCAAATGCACCAATGTGAACATGCCACTTGGTACAATGTGATTCATCGAGCCCATTGACCATTCAACCTACCACATACACCTACCCAGTCAGCACCACATTAGTAGCATAGAATGCAGACTGGGCTGTCAATTTTTTTTAAAAAATTCGCCTGTTTGGGAAAGTGAACAAAACATGATTCTGGGAGCAAACAATGCATTTTGCATGAAACAAGTTGCGACGGATTCAGGATGACGAGCACTACGCATTTGTGTAGGTTCCACACCAATCTGACAACTTTGGATTTTTAGCTATTTTTTTGAGCACCTGAACAAAACATGATTATGGGAGGATACCATGTCCGTTTTGTGCGAAAAAAGTTGTGTCATATTCAGGATGATGAGAACTACATAGTCATATAGGTTCCACACTAATCCGAAAAATTTGAATTTTGAGCTATTTTTTTGAGCATATAATCATTCCTCCCCATTGGAAGCCTTTTGGACCCCAAAAAATCACTTTCATTTGTCCAGAAGGTGAAGGTACAATTCCTTCACGTTTCCAATCTTGTTCTATTCATCACCGACTTGGAAATTGTGATCTACCCGATGCTTGTCATGCCTTGCTTTGTACTTGCCTTTGCTCTTTTCGAGCTGATTAAGATGCCCATAAATGCCTCTCTTCATAAAGGACCTTCACCATCTCTGTCATATCCAAGAAAGCCTTTGATACCAAACTTGATTTGATTGAGAAAATTAGTTTTCTATGCTAAAATTCTTTTTTAGAATATATTAGAAGTGTGAGAGGATTTATGAAATTATTTGCAAGTTTAAACATGGGTTTTTGAGTGCTTTTATGTAATCTTTATGTGCAAATTAACATAAACAAATCACTAAACAACAACATATTACAAACATAAACATCACCATAAAAAGTATCACAACAAGACGTCATGGAGTTCACCCCTCCTGAGTTATGTCTCCTTGGTCCAACTTAAAATAGCTTGGCCATCTCTATTACGCTAAAAATTGTGGATACATCAGTTTACAATGCTCAAAAAGCTCTGAAACCTGTTCCAATGACTCCAAAATGCCCAAAAATGCTTGTGTAGCCTATTTTTACTCCTGATTTGGTAAAAAACTAAATAATTTATGGGCTTTCCCAATCTTCTACTAATCTCACTGCAAATTCCCCAAAATTTGACCCCATCCTACAAATTTTCCCCAAAAACTCTAACGGAGTGACAATTTCGCCGAATTTTGGGCGAATTTGTCGGACACGTTAAATGTCCTCTAACACCTTATATCTGAAAAATATGGCCATATGGGGGCCACATTCTCGAGGCTATGGCCAACGGCCCATCCCTATCGGTTGGGCCCTTGCTTTTGTTCTGTTTATGGTCGTATGTGGTTGTGTGACCAAGGGCCGGCCCCTCCCCGCGATTGGTGCGGTCATACAATATAAACAAAACACATGAACCATATATGTTAAGAAACATGTGTATGGTGTAATGGAGGAATTCTTTGCTCAATTTTTGCTGGTCATAGGTTTGACGCCAGACTTGACCCATAATTTTGGTGGCACTCGGGCTGCCACTTGGCTGCCTCTGGTTGGACCACATGTCAACTCATGGTTAGCCACCAACCAACCATTAAAAATATGCCAAATGAACCCATGAGAATGTGTGCCTTGGCACAACAAAATTCACTGAGCTCGTTGACTAGTCTAGCTGGCACATACACCTGTCCAGTCAACGCCACGTCAGAAGTACGGGCTACGGACTGGGATGTCATTTTTTTCAAAACTTCACCTGTTAAGGAAAGTGAACAGAACATGATTCTGGGAGCATACGATATCTGTTTCCCATGAAATGGGTTGCACCAGTTCAGGATGACAAGCACTATGCGGTAGTATAGGTTCCACGCCGATCTGATAATTTTGAAGTTTGAGCTACTTTTTGAGCACCTAACCACTGCAAGACTTTTGGACCCCAAAATATCACTTTCAGTTATCTAGCAGGTGATTGTACAGCTCCCTCACATTTCCAATCTTGATCCATTCATCATCGACTTGGAACTAGTGATCTACATGATGCTTGTCGTGCCTTGCTTTGTACTTGCCTTTGCTCTTTTCAAGCTGATATTGCATTGTTTGTTGTACCATTTGGAATCGTTCAATGAAATCCTTTGCTTTGTCCATGTTACCATCACTAGCAACATCCTTCTTACCAAGATGATACAACACATTATGATGCAATTGGTAAACAAATTCCTCTACTTGATTCCTTTGACTCAAGCTTCAATGCACATCTTGAAAGTATGTATTTTACTGATCATATCTTTCATGCAATACAAAATGATACTTGAGGAAAGTAACTATACAAACAATTGGCCTAGAAAGCATATCAAAAAACTTGTCACTTATACCTTTCTTATTCTTGAGCCATTGGAACAGGTTTCAAAGATTTTTGAGCATTGTAAATTGATGTATTCACACTTTTGAGCATAATAGAAAGGGCCAAGAAAACTTGATCTGATTGAGAAAATTATTTTTGCTGTGCTAAAATTTATTTTCAGAATATATGTAAAGTTCTTGAGGATTTATGAAATTATTTGCAAGATTAGACATGGGTTTTTGAGTGCTTTTGTGTAATTTTCATGTGCTAATTAACATAAACAAATCACTTAACAACAACATATAATAGACATAAACATCAATATAAAAAGTATCACAACAACACATGATGATGAAGTTCACCCCTCCTGGGCTACTTCTCCTTGGTCCAGCTTCCAATGGTTTGGCCCTCTCTATTATGCTAAAAATGTGAATACATCAATTTACAATGTCTAGAAAGCTCTGAAACATGTTCCAATGGCTCCAGAAAGCTCGAAAAAGCCTATGTAGCTTCTTTTTGCTTCTGATTCGGTAAAAAACTGAAGGTTGTCAATTTTTGTATATTTTAAGATTACCCTCACATGAAATAATTCAATCCTAGTGCTAGCAATGGATTCTTTTCCTTTTATACCCATGGCTGTAATTTTAGTTTCATCACCCGAATCAGATCCCAAATCCTCTTGAATAATGGCAACTATATTTTCATTTCCTTTGTTGTTGAATTTATTTGGTTTCATCTTAGGATGAAGTTTCCATCAATTAGTTTCATCACGACCCTCTTTGGAACAATGTTTACATATTGTTTTCTCTCCTTCCTTTTTGATCGATGCAATTTTCTTTCCTTCAAAACCCTTTTCTTTTACTTTACCCTTGAATGGATGTTTACTACCCTCTTTTGGAGTATTTTTCCCTCTTGTCTCAAGATGAGTGGCTTTCACACACACCTCATCTAGATTATTGGGATTAAACATAAGCCTTAGTATGCCTAAGGTAACTATGAAAACCCTCTATGTACTTCAACAAAGTATCTTGTGATTGCAAATCTACACCTAACATTAGAGACCTTTTTCTAAATTATTGGGTGTAATCTTACACATTTTTACCTTTACGTTGTATGAAGTTCTGCCAATTCATGATGGCTTTCTGCATATAAGCTAGAGGGTAGAATTGTCTTTCAATTGCAACAATGAAATCATACCAAGAAATTGAGATCTTACCGTGTTTTTTTATTATCTCTTCTTATGTCTTTGATTCCCACCATACTGGTGCTGCACCCTCCATCCTCAAGGAATCTAATTGAATCTTTATGTCATCCTCTTGAAGGTTTTGAATTCTGCAATAGACCTCCAACTAATGAACCCAATTTTCAAGCTTCTCTACATTCACTTCACCATTATACAATGAGCAGTTCAAATTTAGCATCATGTTTTAACAAGGGTGATTTACCAGTTCCTTTTGAGGAATGTTGATGAGTACGAATAAGGGTTGTGTTATTGGAAGAGGGTGAAGATGCTTGTGAAGAAAAGGATGAAGAATATGGTGGAGAGGGTAAGCTGAAGTTAGAACTCTCCAAGATTGATGCCATTATGGATTGGTCAACACTTAAGATAGTCATTTGGATAAGATATTTTTTGGGAGCAGGCCAATGTTGGAGGAAAAAATTTGTTAAATTTTCTTCTATTGTATCTCATTTGCCTTCATTGGTAGTTGTACATAATGTCTTCCAGTGGGGAGGTAGACAACAAGAGACATTTGATGCTTTGAAACAAAAGATCAGTTCAGCCTTTATACTTTCTCTTCTAGGATTGAAAAAGTCATTTGAGTTTTAGGTTGATGTATGCGACTATTCCATGGGCGCAGTCCTTATGCAACATGGTAAGACCATTTCATTTCATTTATAAATTTTGAATAGTGCAGTGATTAAGTTGCAGCGACAAAGGAAATTTCATTGGATGGGTTTTCTTCTACTATTCCACTTGGTGAAAAGGAATAAGAAAGGTATAAGTGACAAGTTTATTGATGTACTTTCTAGGCCTATTTTTTATGTAAATACTTTCCTCAGGCATCATTTTGTTTTACATGAAATTTATGATCATAAAAATGCATACTTTCAAGATGTACATTTGAGATTTAGTCAAGGGAATCAAGTAGAGGAATTTGTTTATGATTTTCATCATAATTCATTGTATCATCTTGGTAAGAAGGATGTTGTTATTTATGGTAACATGGAAAAAGCCAATAAGTTCATTGAACGACTCCAAATGGTACATCAAATAGTGAAAGATCAACTTGAAAAAAGCCAAAGCAAGTACAAATAAAGGCACAACAAGCATTAGGTAGATCACAAGTTCCAAGGTGGTGATAAATGGATCAAGATTGGAAAGGTGAGGGAATTGTACCCTCACCTGCTAGACAACTGAAAGTGATCTTTTGGGGTCCAAAAGGATTCCAGTGGGGAGGAATGATCAGGTTCTAAAAAAATAGCTCAAAATTCAAAGTTGTCAGATCTATGTGGAACCTAGATGACTACATAGTGCTCATCATCCCGAATCTGGCCAAACTTGTTTTGCACGAAATGGACACTGTATGCTTCAAGAATCATGTTATATTCACTTTCCTAAACAAGCGAATTTTGGAAAAAAAATTGGTAGCCTAGTCAGCAATCTGCACTACTGACGTGGTGCTGAATAGGCAAGTTTATGTCATAGGTTGAATGATAAAAATTGTTTGGTGAATCATATTGTGCCAAGTGGCACATTCTCATTGGTTCAAAATTTAGCGTTTTGATTGGCTGTATTGGTGGCCAACCACTGGCTAACACATGGCCCAATTGGAGGCTGCCATGTGATAGCCTGGGGGCCACCACAATTATGGGTCAAGTCTGGTTAGAGGCAATAGGGGTTGAACCCATGACACATAGCACATAACAAAGCCTCCTACCATTGCACCACTACCATGCATGGCGACCACTATTTAAAGTTAAACTAATGCACATTCAGAGGGAGGGGCTAGCCCTTGGACACATCGACAGAATGCGACCACTACAGGAGGGGAGCGGGCGCTTGACCAACGGAGGTAGGCTGTTGGCCTTAGCCTCAGGCACATGGCCCCATGTGCCCAATTTTTTTTGGACTTAAGGCCTTAGAGTCCGAATTAAGGTGCCCATAATTTGCGTCGGATTTTGGGAAAAATGGTGCTCTGTTAGCACATTTTGGGGCAAAATCGTGGGTTAGGTTATATATTTTGTGTAGTTAGTAGAGCGAATAGCAGCCAAACTTGGGAAAATCCTAACTTGATGAGTTTTTGACCAAATCATGAGCAAAAAGAGGCTACACAAGAATTTTGGGCATTCTGGAGCCATTGGAATAAGTTTTAGAGCTTCTGAGGATTGTAAAGAGGAATTTTAGCACAAAAAAACTAATCTTCCCAATCAGATGATTTTCCTCAAGCTCTGATACTAGAATGATCAGGTTCTCAAAAAAATAGCTCAAATTTCAATGTTTTCAGATTGGTGTGGAACTTGGACGACCGCATAGTGCTCATCATCTTGAATCTGTTGCAACTCATTTCGCACGAAACAAACACTGTATGTTCCTATAATCATGTTCTGTTCACTTTCCCAAAGATGCGAATTTTTGGAAACAAATTGACAGCCCAGTGAGCAGTTCGTACTACTGACATGGCACTGACTGGGCAGGTGTATGTAGCAGGTTTACTTTTCAATGGGTTTGACGAATCATGTTGTGCCAAGTGGCACATTCTCATTGGTGAATTTGGTCAATTTTTAATGGTTGGTTTGTGGCCAACCACGAGCTGACATGTGGCCGAATTGGAGGGTGCTACATGGCAGCCTAGGGGTTAGCAAAATTATGGGTCAAGTCTGGGCAGAGGCAGCGAGGGTCGAACCCATGACCAATAACAACCGAGCAAAGCCTTCTGCCAATACACCATACACATATTTCCTAAAATATATGGTTCGTGGGTTCTATTTAAATTGTATGACCACGCCAATTGGGGGGAGGGCCCACGATGTTCGACCCTAGTTCACACAAACAAACATGACGACCAACAGAATGGGAGAGGGGGATCGACTGGCGGGGGCAAGCCGTTGGCCTTAGCCCTAGGCACATGGCCCCCATATAGCCACATCTTTTAGATATAAGGCGTCAGAGGTCATTTAACACATCCAACAAATTCACTCAAAATTTAGCGAAATTGTCGCTCCATTAGCGCATTTTGGGGCAAATTTGTAGGATGCTACCGAATTTTGGGGAATTTGCGGTATGATTAAAAAAATATTTGGAAATGCCATACATTCTTTAGTTTTTGAGCAAATCAAAAGTAGAAAGAGGCCACACAAGCATTTTTGGGCATTTTGGAGCCATTGGAATAGGCTTCAGAGCTTTCTGAGCATTGTAAATTGATGTATTTACATTTTTGAGCATAATAGAGAGGGCCAAGCTATTGGAAGCTGGACCAAGGAGACGTAGCCTGAGAGGGGTGAACTCCTTCATCATGTGCTATTGTGATACTATTTATGATGATTTTTGTGTCTGTTATATGCTATTATTCAACAATTTGTTTATGTTAATTTGCACATAAAAATGACATAAAATCATTCAAAAACCCATGTTTAAACTTGCATATAATTTCATAAATCCTCAGGAACTTTTAATATATTATGAAAATGAATTTTAATACAACAAAACTATTTTTCTTAAACAGATCAAGTTTCCATCATATTAAAAAAAGGAATAACTACTTTCCTCAAGCATCATTTTGTTTTGCATGAAAGTTATGTTAAGCAAAATACATACTTTCAAGATGTACATTCAAGCTTGAGTCAAAGGAATCAAGTATAGGAATTTGTTTACCATTTGCATCATAATGTGTTGTATCATCTTGGTAAGAAGGATGTTTCTATTGATGGTAACATGGAGAAAGCGAGGGAGTTCATTGAATGACTCCAAATGGTACATCAAACAATGTAAGATCATCTTGAAAAGAGCAAAGGAAAATACAAAGCACGACACGACAAGCATTAGGTAGATCACAAGTTCCAATTTAGTGATGAATGGATCAAGATTGGAAAGGTGAGGGAACTATACCCTAACCTGCTGGACAATTGAAAGTGTTCTTTTGGGGTCCAAAAGGCTTCAAGTGGGGAGGTATGATTAGGTGCTCAAAAATAGCTACAAATTCAAAGTTGTTGGATTGGGTAGAACCTGGATGACCACTTAGTGCTTGTCATCATAAATTTGACGCAACTCATTTCGTCAAAAAAGACACCGAATGATCCCAAAATCATGTTCTATTCACTTTCCCAAATAGGTGAATTTTTGAAAAAAAAAATTGTCAGCCTAGTCAGTAGTTCGTACTGCTGACGTGGCACTGAATGGGTAGGTGTATGTGGCAGGTTGACTCATCAACGGGCTTTATGAATCATGTTGTGCCAAGTGCCACGTTCTCATGGGTGCATTTGGTATATTTTTAATGGTTGGTTGGTGGCCAACCATGGGCTGACACATGGAAACCCAGGGGCCACCAAAATTATGGGTGAAGTCCAGGAAGAGGCAGTGGGGGTCAAACCCGTGACCTCAAAACACTAATCCAAAGCCTCTACAAATATTCCATACACATAGTTCTTAACTATATAAGAACTTTACATATATTTAAAATGGCATGCACGCCATTTCAGAGGTTGGGCCAGCCCATGAGGGCTAGCCCTTGGTCGCACCACCAGCACATGACCACTAGTGGGAGAGGGGGGCCCGACCGGCATGGGTGGGCTATTGGCCTTACCTCCGGGCATGTGGCCCCTCATATGGACACATTTTTCAGATATAAGGTGTTAGAGGTCATTTATCACATTTGACAAATTCGCCCGAAATTCGGCGAAATTGTCACTCTGTTAGCAAGTTTTGGGAAAAATTGTAGGATGCTGTCATGTTTTGGGGAATTCACGGTGTGATTAGCAGAAGATTAAATTCACCTTCATTAACAAAATTTTCTCAATATGGTATATATTCTAAGAGCTCATCGCAAGAAACTAAATGTTTCATTAGTTAATGTAGGGAAAATGAAAAGACTAGTGAATTCAAGCAAGAATTTAGTGCTTGTTATGGTCAAACCCAATGTTGATATTGCTTATGAAGCGTTTGATGGTTGTAATTCAAAATTTTAAAACTGATTTGGTTGATGTAGTTAACCTTGATGATGAGGTTTTTCAGAATGCAAAGGGATTTCCTGCCAAGAGAAGAATCCAACATGAAATACCATTCCAAAAAAAGTGTCTTCTTCCTAACATTGACATGCACCGAATGTCAAGAAGGGAAAGTGCAGAAATAGTAAAGCAAATCCAAGGATTGTTGAATGTTGGGCATAGAATCCCCCCCAAGTCATGTTTTGGGGCTTAAAGCCAAAGTTTTGACCAAATATTGTTGTAAAAGCTCTGCGAATTGCGAGCGCGGGGCGCGAAAGTATGATAGAGTCACAGGGTTGTCGACCCTAGTTTTGTAATGTAATGTCGGCTGGATAGGCCTACCCATTTTTCTCAGACCATGGAATTGTATAAATAGAGCGAGGCTTTAAGTGTAAAAGAGAACTATCTAATAATGAAGGAATAAGGAAGTCTAAGTGATTGAGCCGAAGTGTAAAGTGTGTTTGTGGGTTGTAGAGTAGGAGAAGGCCCTGCAACTGAGTGTGCAGAGGCCTAGTAGTCCACAAATAAGTGCGCTGACCCCTGCAACTAAGTGCGTAGGGCAGGTAAAGTTTGTAACTAGTCAAAAATCAATAAAGAGAAGTTTGGTTATCATTCTGTGTATCTGTTCTTGGGTTAATGCATGATAGATATAATTTGTAAATATATTGTTTATTTGCTATGCACACTTGTATGAATGTTTTGCATTGTTAACTTAAGACATTTAAGTAGGCAAAGGTGCTTAACTAACGCTGAAGGATAAATACGATCTTGGGTAATAACACAAAACGCGACACAACTCCTGGTTAGGGCTGCGCAAAGGCAAGGTATTAGGCTGCGAGGCATGAAAGGTGCATGAAGCCACCTATGCGCAAGAATAGACAAAGGACCAGTTGAACTCATCAGACATCTCTAGGGTGCGGAAACCTAGTTCTAGAACCCTCCCATACTACTTCATGTGAGACTTTAGTCCGCGCTCCACGAACTGTTGCCGAAAGGGCCAGTGGTACCGGGATTTGTTTGGCTAATTAACTCCGAACTTGGGTCAGGCCCCACAAAGCCAACAAATGGTTCCATTGCCGGGACCGGGATCTGCATAGAGATGTCTGATGTCATATCACTGGAATCTTACCAAGAAAGGAATTGAAGAGTGGTTTGACAGAAAGATTCACGAGTTCATGGCACAGGAAAACAGGAATCTGCGACTATCAAAGGAAGAGTGGTTAGATTGCTACTTGTATACAGAGATCCACGAAATTTTCTTTGCATCCTTCCTTATTGAGTTGTACAAGTGGATCACAAAGCCAGCAGATAGCTAAGGAAGGTGTAAATTTGACAAACCTATTTTGTGGAATCCAGAATTGGTGCGCAGATTGGAAGCATCGGAAGATAAGATCATGCGCGTTGTTGATCACTAGCTTGATCAAATCATAGGAGGATTCATCACTAAATTCGCAGTAGATACTTGAATTTGCTATAGCGAGGCAGAATGATGCTTCCTCAAGGGATTGCGAGGTAAGTACGTTGAATCTTTAAACACTTGGATTAAAATGCTACTATGTGAAAAGTAGGTTATGTGAATAAATTGATGTTTGGGTCTATGCGGAGTGGGAGAATCTATAGAAATGAAGGTAGCATAGAACTAGAAACTAGCCCCTTCACATCACCTCCGCAAGGGGGCAAAGAAGAGATCGCGAAGGTTTCACCAAGAAGTGCGATCAATATGATGAGGCAGAGAATTCCGTGCATACCACCCCCACCCACACCACCACGAGTTTCACCATCTTCACGCCCAACTTCGCCCATACCACCTCCGCCACCACTGCGAAGCAGTATAGGTAGCACGATAAAGCTACCAGTGTTCAAGGGAGTAGGGAGTGAATATCCAGACCAGTTTTGGTTCGTGATAAAAGCTGTATGGGAAGCACAGGGTGTCACGGATGATAATATAAGGAAGGAAACATTGGTCAATGCTCTGCAGGATCGTGCGTTGACTTGGTACATTAAGCATTCCAATAACAATCCAAATGCGGGGATAGCAGATATCTAGACTACGGTAAATAAAGAATTTAGCAGGCCAAAGTCAGAGGCATAGTCAATCATTGGATTCAAGAAAATCTCAATGCTACCATGTGAAACTCCATGGGAGTTGGATCAAATACTGAAGTGCACAATTCGCGAAGCGAACATGACCTTAATAGACGGGAAACACCGCGAATGGTTTGTAGCCTCGTTAACACCACATCTATGGAATGCATTGTCACAACAAAGGCTAACCACTTAGGCTAAGGCTTTGGAGGTCGCAATCAGATTGCACAAGACTGCGATACAAGATCCTAACCTTGGAGTCCAGTAGATTCACGCGTAGTAGAAAAACTTGTGCCTTGACATGTAGAGTTTGAAACAAGACAAGATGACTTGTCTAGAAGTGTGTGATGAGGTATGGTGCGTAAAGTGCAAGGGCCAGGGGCATGACAAGGACCACTACTCGGTGTTCACGAATTACCTCGCGGGAGGAGGACCAATTCCATTAAGATTGGAGGCACAAGTAGGACCAAGTGTGACACCTGCATTATGGTGCGCGATTTGTCAGATAGGAGGAAAACATGCTACAAATAACTGCCATATACTACATAAGTATACACAGAATTCCCAATAGTTGTTATGTAATTTCTATAGTTTAGTAGGCCATGATGAGCGAACTTGTAGAAGTTATGGATTGATGATGGATCAGACTCCTACCTATAGAGTTTAGGTCGAAACACAACCCCTTTATCAAAATGTAGGAATGGTGCACACTGGATTTCAAGGGCATGGACGAGGCCGAGGTGGAATGGGATGAGGAAGAGGTCGTAGACAGCTGATATGTTACAATTGCAGAGGGCCGTGGCACTATGCCCGTGATTGTATAAATCCAATGAGACCATCATGCTTATATTGTACGCAGTAGGATCATGAGACGGAGGACTGTCCAACACTGATAACAAGGTTGCGTGATAAAGGAGCAATCCAACCTCCCTCGACTCAGAGCCTAAAAATGAGAGGTATGGGCCGTGCGAGGAAGACCCTAGTGTAAATATCTTGCTTCGAAGTGGTATTATGATAGGGGATGGCAAAGGTAAGCAACCTGAAGAAGGTACCTGGGTTCACAAGGCTCCAACGAAGGAACCAAAATTTGATTTGGAGTGTGCTAAGGAGACCTTCATGGAAGCTAAGAGGAGCTTCGCTGATGCCTCCACTTCAGGAAGTAAAGACAGACTGGAGCCAGAAATGGACCCATCGATGCTCACTACATTCTTAGAGACATGCATTAAGCTACTGTGCGACAAAAAGGTTGTAAATGGCCTGCAAGAACTCATAAATAGATGCACTAGGACCGTGCCAGGAGAACCACATGAACATGAACGGAGATGAGATTGACCGTGTAGATCGGGGAATATGAGATGGACCAAGTGATTCTAGACCTAGGATTGGATGTAAACGTCCTGCCAAAGAAGTCATGGGAGCGCATGGGTAGGTTTGCGGTGCAATGGTCTCCTATCCAATTGTGAATGGTGAACTAGAAAAATATCCTACCTATGGGGAGATTGTAAGGAATCACAGTAGACATGGAAGTAGCGAGTGCGCTAGCAGATTTCAAAGTGATACAGATTGTGGATGACAACAGTCCCTATCCCATGTTATTGGGAATAGGTTGGGCCACTGACATGAATGGAGTAATAAATCTAAAGAAGCGCAAGATGATATTTGAGAAAAAGTCACTGCGCATAGTGGTACCTTTAGACCCTGCAGAAGGATCACGCTACACAGAACTAATACACGACAACGACAACGATGACAATCTAGACTGCATCTAAAAGATAACCACGCAGGAGCAAGATTGGGTAAATCCAACCGTGGATGGCTGAATCTCTTGGGAGCGTGAAAGCTCCTGCACATCAGATTCTGACGAGGAGATAGAACGATGGCATAACCAGTTACACGAGGTAATCATGCTCAACTGTAACATGATGACAAGGTCACTATGCTAAGTAGCAACAAAGGTAAGAGACCTACCTACGTATGATGGCTTAAGTGAGGTGGATGACTTCCTGAACAAATTTGAAAGGGAAGTATCAGAACAACATCGTTTCGACGCTCTGAAATGGGTACTGCACGCTACACTCGAAAGATGGTGGGGTACGCACCAAAGAAGTTTTGAGGGCTGGCGCGAATGCATAAGGATGATGCTCATGTGGTTTGGGAAGCCTCAGGTGCAATTGAAATATAAGTATGACAAATGAACTGACTCACGCACCCACCTATCCAGGCGGATATAGGCATATGGTGCGAAGCTTGCACAATGGCCTACCGTCCTCGCGGTAGGAGACATGATCAATAAGCAGGAACAGGTAAGGTAATGGCGTGAATGGTTGGGACCACGAAGTATGGAAATACCAAGTGTACAGAAGAATATCTACGCATTAGCGTTTAGCAAAGTACACGACTTGCTGAACAAGGTCCACCATGTGAACCAGACTAACTGGGACCTGTGTGTACCAGTGGTTCTCTGGGCTTATACAACCACGTGCAAAAGCCTGGCTGCACAGGCACTACCAAGGTTGGAGTATGAAGCAACTATAGTAAGACAGATAGTACTTGAGGAACTTAGACCGCGCCCGACAACACTGATAGATATGACAGTTCTTGGAACCTTGGAAGTAGAAATCCAACAGGGAAATCTTAGACTCCAATAACTTGAAGAAGAAAGGCTACAATTAAGGAAGAAAAACACTCTGGTGGACGCAGAAGTCAAGAAGATAGAGGATGAGATAAAGGAATATTTTCTCAGCAAAAATACCAGGGTGGAAAGGCTAGATGTGTATGATCACGATGACAGGTTTAAGGCATATTTCCACGAATTGTTCAGTCTGATGCCTTGGCTTGGACCGCACATTGCTAAGCATAGTGACCAGGGTACTTCATTGCAAATGGTAAAGTGCGCAATGACGACCGTAACAATAAAAGATGGGGATTCTCCAACAGACATGATGGATGATAGGATGGAACTTTTCACGGGTGGTGCGACCACCTAAATAGCCAAAGGAAGGACAGTCTTAGCACTCTAGGAAGTTGAAAGGGAACACGGGACTATAAACTATTATACCTGGGAGCTGCATGATGTTGGAGCTATGTGCAGAAGCAAAGAGTCACAATGTCTGCTACTGTGCATGGGGGGCTATGCTGCCGCGCGGGTTTACCAGAAAGTGACTGTTGAAGTCACTATTCATGATGGGATGCTCGACTTAAGGCCAAATGGAGTGGGTGGCAAGAATTTAAGACACGATTTATGGGAAAGATTTGGGAAAATATGTTGCCAAGGGAGCATTAATGAACCAGATTTGGGGGGAGGGGTTGAATTCAAATTCAAAAAGCACTATAAATTACAAAGGGCTACCCAGCAAACAACACTTGGTCATTTGCGAATTGATCTATTGAGTAGAGCCCTGATTGTTGAGTGTCGAGCGTTGATTGAGCCCCTGAGATCACGAGTGATAGATTTCTACATGCGTACAATGTAAACAAGTAAGGATGTTATGGAGATAACATAAATAACCATCGAGGAGGCCGCGCAAGCCTTGACTGTGGGGGATGCTTTAGAAGGTGCCGGGACTATGGCAAAAATCCCAAAATCACCGCACATGCCAAGACCTAAGAAGGACAAACAAGTAATGGTTCCCGTACGTGTGTCCCCGTGGAACTCGCTGCACACCAAGTTATCTATGGAGGAGAAGCGGAAAGCTATCACCATAGAAACCGATGAAGAAGAAGATCTAGAGGATCTTATCATCGCCGAGGATGAGGATGAATGCACGAATGAGGACACTCAACCTGCGCACCCTGCGACAAAACTGCCGACTATGTCCCCCCTCGAAAAGGGAAGGCTAAAGTGCCCAAGGACCTGGACGAGACCAAGAGCTCGCTCCAGATCCTGCTCTTCTCCGAAAATCTTATGTTTGAGGGAACACATTTGGGACGTGTTTCGAGCCTGAAATTTGAAGATTGGGACCTTGCTAACCATGAGAAGTTCCCTCACCTTGAGACCAGGAACCTTAGGAAGCCCAAGCAGAACACCACGGCGGGGGTTACAGAGCTAGAGCCGCAAAAGTGGTTGTGCGGAGTGGAAAAGGCTGGGCTACTGAATCTACTACGGGTTCCGCATTTCCACTGCTCCCCAATAACCATTTTCGTCATCAGGCAGCTGCTCTGCCTGGCGCATGATGGGTGTTTGTGGCTAGAGGAGCCCATCCCCATCACGAAAGACTTGATTTATTGCATCTACTAGCTTCCATGCAAAGGAGAGGACCCCGTGGACATCTCGGAAGGGAAGGGCAATGACTTGGCCATCGTGGAGGCCATGAAGAAAAATTACAAGCTAGAAAAGAAGAAGAGGGGCTATGCCATCTCCAGCATCAAGGAGAAAGCAGTATATGTGGCGACTCAAATCCTGGCAAGAAAGGATATGTGCAAGTGCCGCGCGGACTAAGTACCCGCGCTAGTGGTAGGACTCGCTGAGCAGTGTGCGGAGGGGGTCCAGTTTATCTAGTCCAAGTTCCTCTGCATGGAGTTTTTAGAAAATTGCCGCGAAGCTCAGGAAGAGGGAAAAACGTTCCACTATGCATGGTTTCTGCTGTCCATAGTGCTCGTGGCTAGGGAAATGCTGGAGATAGTCAATTCCCCATAATTGACAGGGATTTACCGGAGGCCGCGTAGTATGCTTCACTTTGGGCCACAAAGGATGCTAAGAGGATCTACTACAGTAAAATCTTTTGGGTGTTCATGGAGATGAAACTTAGAATGGGGATTAATCGTAAGCCATGGTTGTCACCCACTATTTACAACAGTCTGCAGAGTTTTGTAGAATTCAAAGCGGACATGCATAACATTTATATAAGAGCGCACAAGGACCCAACTAAACAGTGGACAAGGCTACCCTTCGTAGTGACAGACCACGTCATTTTCAATGTATTGGAGGCATGGCTGCTGGAGTGGCACACCCTAGACATCACAGAGATCGAGAAGTTGACGATGCAAAGAAAGAAAGACAAGACCAAGCTGTGCATCGCACAGTTGGCCGAAAATTGAAGGAAGGAAGCAATGACAGTAGAAGTACAGGCAACACGAGACATTGCACAAAAAGAAACTAAGCAAGAAAAGGCCACAATAGCATAGGAGGTAGCCGTGAAGGTGGCCGAAGCTCAAATGATGCCTTCGTAGGGGTAGGAAGCAGAGGAAGCAGATACATAAGAGGGTGACATAGACCCATGAACTGCATTGACACAACTATAGCACCAACACCCAACAGAGAGGGTAGGGTCATGTAAGAAGGTCAAGGCATCAAAGTTGTCCATATACTCGATCACCCTAATTGAGGGTGATCTAGATGAAATCGGCGAAACAATGCCCGATGTCACCTCAGAGGCTCTCCAAGATTTCATGCAGGAGAACCAGATTGCGTTGGGGGGCCTCAGAATGCAGTTGCAGGAATTAAAAGTGTGCCCTCCTCAAGTTGGCACCATTTCGACTAACCTTGCAGTTGGCTCCATGGTAGTAGAGTAGATGTTGCATGCGCGGATGACAAATACCATAGTGCTACCGAAAGGGGCACTAGTCACAACAAATGAGGATGGGATAACTGCAGAGCTGCAAGCTAGGGAGATCCGCACGCTCCAAGTAATCAGTGAGCAGAAAATAAATATGGAACAACTAAGCTTGAAGCGTGACGAAGTGGTGTCATAGAATCAACAGCTGGTACAGGTGATAGATGGGGCTTTCCAAAGTGTCCCGGAGCTAGCCATCCCAGCAGACATGCCAGTAGAGGTGTGGATACATAGGTTAACAATAGGGGTTTGCGAGTCAAGGGAAGAAATGAAAAAAGTTTAGCTAGAGCTGAACCTTCAGATCACCGAGCTGTGGTTGAAGGCGCATCCATCCACCCCTATGGAAGTTAGAGAACAACGCACTAGTGCCATCATAGCGGGACTAGACGAGATTGGAGGTGTAGTGCGAGACTGCACGAGTATGTTGGAAGAATCACTTGAGGTCCTCTCAAATCTGTAGGAGGACCCCAACATCTAGTGCTTAGAGACAGAGGCATGAGAAATCCAACAATAGTATGATAGTGTCTGAGGAACTTGGCAGATGGTGGTCCTCACTTAGAGGCTTGTGCAGATGCAACAGGCTAAAGCGCTGAAGGAGCAGGTGGATGCCACATGACATAAGGAAGCAATCCTGAAGGCACATGTTCAACCTTGGATCGATGAGGCCTTCACCATCACGATAGAAATTGAAGGAAAACTTGCACACATGCAGGGGATGCACGTACTAATGCAAAGAGGCACTCTCGACATAGAGATCTCGGAACAACAAATGCAATAGATCTAGCAAGCAGCAGCTCAGTGTGCTGCTGACCTTGCCGCAGTTCGAGAACAGTTGGAGGGACTCTGCGCAAAGATCTCCGCGCCAATAGGATGACTCGAGGGTGAGTCAGAATGTTTGTGTTGGGTGCTTGTTGGGTATGGAATCTCCCCCATGGCATGTTTTGGGGCTTAAAGCTCAAGTTTTGACCAAATCTTGTTGTAAAAGCTTCGCGAATTGCAGGCGCAGGGCACGAAAGTATGATAGAGTCATAGGGTTGTTCGCCCTAGTTTTACAATGTAATGTTGGCTGGATAGACCTACCCATGGTCTACGGATCATGGGATTGTATAAATAGAGTGAGGCTCTAGGTGTAAAAGAGAACTAACTAATAATGAAGGAATAAGGAAGTCTAAGTGATTGAGGCGAAGTGTAAAGTGTGTCTGTGGGTCGTAGAGTAGGAGAAGGCTCTGCAGCTGAGTGCGTAGAGGCCTAGTAGTCCGCAGCTGAGTGCACGAACCCCTGCAGCTGAGTGCGCAGGGCAGGTTGAGTCTGTAACTGGTGGAAAATCAATAAAAAGAAGTTTGGTTATGATTCTATGTATCTGTTCTTGGGTTAATGCATGATAGATATAATTTGTAAATATATTGTTTATTTTATGTGCGCACCTGTATGAATGTTTTGTATTGTTAAATTAAGACATTTAAGTAGTCAAAGGTTCTTAACTAATGCTGAAGGATAAATAAGATCTTGGGTAATAATGTAGAGTGAGGCATAACCCCTGGTTAGGGATGCGCAAAGGCAGGGTATCACGCTGCGAGGCGCGAAAGGTGCACGAAGCCACCTGTTATCACTCAGGTTGTCCCTAAGCTCCTGAAGGGATACGGCCGAGGTAACCACAAACCAATCTTTGGATTGCAGGTTCTAGCCCACCTGCAATCAGAGAGGGCTCTCTCTTAATGATTTAGCTTGTTGATGATGATTTTAGGCTAGCTATTGGGTTCATTGGGTTTTGTTTAAGTTTGGATGGGGTTTGAACGGAAGGAAGTTGCATTCAAGCAGAGAGGTAAGGGATAGTTTGATAAGTTTCAAACCATTGGGCATGGAGTCATGGATTTAGGCTTGCTGTTGCATTTTCTTGGACACAAGAAGATTATAGAGCAGGATAGCTATACATGAAACAATACCAATTTCTGAAAAAGACAGAATGAAAGTCAGAGCTGAAAGGCAATTAAGAATCTTTCATCAGCTAACAAAGAAGGGGAGGTGAATGAATGGTTATCTAGGAGCAGTTAAGAATTCCTAAACTAACAATCATATGTGAAAGAAATAGTGTAAACATGATCATTTAAGTATGCATATTCATAACTATTCCTGATGAAAACATGTAGAAATCACAGAAATTGAGCATAGGGTACTTCCAAGCAAATCCTAAACTATTCTTCCTTTCTATAATTTTAGATGGTGGAACATAGATGATAAAACAAACATAAGAAACTAAACAGGGTCAAGGAACAACTATTGAACCATGTAGAAGCACAAGAATTCCACAATCACTCTTCAGCCAATTGAACACAATGCACAGTTCATTCTCCGAACTCTCAAGCAATCTTTGATTATAGAAATTATCACATATGCAGTGCGAGTCTCTGCTCGAGCAAAAAAAAAATCAAACCAACCAACCCTTATTACATTTTTTAGGGTGGTATATATAGGTAAAATATCTAAAAGTATTTATTACAAATGACCTAAACAGGTCTGTGGGAAAGCTTTCTAAAACCTAACTTATGCTGGAATTAAATGCAAGTAAGTCTTCTTTGGGCTGCGCCAGAGGCAGTTGGATCAAAAGTGAGTTGATGTGGTGTCCTCTGTGACTTGGTGCAGTGGTTCTGTAATAACTGTGCATTGAGTTCTGGTCCATTGATCTTCTGTGAGTTTTAATGTGTAGTCATTTGTGTTGGTGAGCTTTGAATGCTTCCTTAACTGCTTCTTGACTTTCAAGGTTTTCTTTTAATGCTTCATTCGCCTCGAGCCCTGAGAAGATCTACACTAATTCACTTCGCCGCAACAATGATACTCTTTGACATGGTTTTTGGCTTCCTATTTGCTCTGATATTCTTTAATCTCTGAACCGGGTCTCTCTCTGTATTCTGATACGTTCAAATTTGTAAAATCGGGTCTTTTCTGCCTTTTTCGGCGCAAATATGGCTGAGGAATCAAAAGATTCCCTAAAGATTCCCCAATATGGCCCATTTCCCGTAGCGATGCGTGATTAGCGCTAAGTGCTAATCGCGCATCGAAAACTGCCTTAAAAATTCGATCCGGGGCTCCGAAGCTTGATTTTTGCACTTGTGCGTTTTTTGAGCTCCTGACGTCAGCATGATGTTAGCAGTACGGCGGATGATGTCAGCAGTGGGACCCCTCTGTACGGATGTGACGTCAGCATGATGACGTGGCAGTACGGTAGGGTGACGTGGCAAGGACACGGTGGCAGGCTGAAGGCAGGTGAGGGGTGAGGTGGAGGCGATGTGGCAAGGTGATGCGGCGCCCACGTTACGCAAGGAGAGGGCGATTTTTGGCTCACATCAGACCGCCTTTGGTACGAAGGTGGTATTTGTCAGGGGCGGCCCGATGCAATGGGATGCCGCCAGCTGTCCCAATGTACGTCGGTAAAACCGTCGGACATCGGGTGCTAACTAACACTCACAAGAGGGCGCCCGATATGCATAAGGGTCGTCGGATCTCGGAGGGCTGATCTGACGGTGGACGGGAGGAGAAGATGCGCGGGTTTTAGTGCAACAGCGTGCACGATAAAGTTTAATATTTGCGGCCTTGGGTGGGTTTTGGACTTAGGTTAAAGACTAATCTGTTTCAGCGTGTTGCTTATTTATTAATCAAATATTAATAAATCCCAAAAAATGCAATGCGCGGGTGCGGTATGGTTTGGTGAGGGTTTTTTGTGTTTTGGAAGGAGTCCAAACACCTTGGAGGGGAAATTTATGTAGAGATGAGGGTTCTTACTTAGATCCAGGTGAACTTAGTAATTCCCAAGGGGATATTTATGGTTATGTTTCAACCAGAGGGATGGGATATTTACATAGGGGAATTATTACCAGAGTTTCAGTAGGGGGAAAGGAAATAGATAGGGATTTACATAATAATGTCAGGAGTTAATATGAAAATGACAAGAAAGCGCTAAGTCTCAGAGATCTTAGGCTTTAAAGGGGAGATAGAACTTTGTAGAGAAAATATGGACCCTCCTTGAGTAAAGCAGATCTTTACCAAGGCAAATGATATGAAAAATGATGAAATTTTTAGAGATATCAAGCAGATCTTGACCTCTTTAGGGGAAGTTAGTAAATGTTTGGGGAAGAGGGAGAAGGGGAAGTTAGTCATGCCTCGCTTGAAGTCCTTCATATGGTTTCTTGCCTTGCCATACATATTGAATAGATATAACATTTGAAAACACAAAACTGATCACAATCATTGATTCTGCAACCACAAAACTACCTACACAGCCTACTTACCTAGCATTTTTTCTTCTTTTAGTTTGGGTGCATTTAGACTTGCAGACCCAACTTTTCAACTTTTTCTTTTTCTGTCCTCCTATCTACAATCTACCCTTATTTCCAAGGACCCAGATTAAGCAGTTGGGCTCCTTTGATTCTCTACCTATCTAAGAATCTGCCAAGATTAAGCTGTTTGGACAGATTATTTATTCTCTATATTCTAAAACAGGAAATTGAAATCTAGGGAGACCAAGATTAAGCTGTTTGAACCTCCCTTTAGTTGAGAATTCTACAAAAATGGAATAACTCTTCAAAATTGGAATGCAGCAGATGAACTTTGACTAGCACACTTTCATGGCCTCTTTCTTTGGTGTCTGTTAGCAAATATGGAGCATTGCAACATGAAAAATATGACATATTTGGCCTGTAAAAATGTCAATCATGAAATATGAGTAACTTGCTGTAGCAGGAGTCTAACAGTGGCTCCACTTGGGGATGTCTTCTCCTTGTGAAAAGCCAAGAACAGCAGGTCAACCTGCCTTGATCTTTTGTTGTTGCTGTGCATTGAAACTTCTCAGTGCTGACTGTTAGATTGATTTGAAATTTTGGGCTGGAAACAACACTTTCCCTCAACTGTTTTGATAATGAACTGTGAAGCACTGCCTGCTTTCTTCTGCGTGCTTTAGCATTCAGACTGTTACAAAATAAAATAAAATAAAGTACTGATATATACAAGCATTTATGTACAGAAAATAACACCGTATGTTTTTTCTCAATCAAAACAGATCATGGTAATGTTTTAACATTCGGCCATTAACAGGGCCTTCTTCAGCTATGCTGTTATCTAGAGATTTGAGGAAATATGTGTTATTGCCTTGCACAGTGCTGATAATGTATGGACCCTTCCAAAGAAAATCAAATTTTGCATGTTTTCCCTTGTCCTCTCTTTGTGAGTCCCACCTTAGAACTTTGTTGCCAACCCAGAAATCCTCTGCTTTAGCTTTCTTATCAAACATCTTTTTGAACTTCTCTTGCAATGTTTGAGCTCTGTCATACACTTGCTCTCTAGTTTGTTGAAGATGAATGGTTTGATTAACTCTTCTCTGCATGTCATTTTGTTCAGCCTGAATCTCCTGTAACAGTTTGATGGTAGGAATGCCCAAAGATGAAGGAAATATGGCTTCCATGCCATATACTAGCTCATAAGGGCTCATCCCAATGGATTTCTTGGTTGACAATCTGTCTGCACATAGAGCATTTGTGAGTTTTCTATGCTAGTTCTTTTTGTTTTCTTCTAGTAGCTTCTTTATGATGTTGATGAGGCTTTTGTTGGATGATTCGGCCAAGCCATTACCTTGAGGGTAGTAAGCTGTAGAGTGGCCCAGGATAATTGGAATTTATGGCAGAAGTTGATCATCTTTTTGGATTTGAAGGTAGCAGCATTGTCAGTGATGATTTTCTCAGGGCAGCCAAATCTGGAAAGGATATTGCCTTCAAGGAATTGGATAATGGTGGAGTCATTGGCTTGTCTACATGGGATGGCTTCGATCCACTTAGTGAAATAATCAATGGCTGTTAAAATCCACTTGTGCTGGCCTGAGGAAGAGGGATGAATTTCTCCAATGAAGTCGAGACCCCATCGTTGAAAAGGCTTCTCGGTTGAAATGGGCTTAAGGGGAAAAGGCAGTAATTTTCTCTTTCCTTCAAAGATTTGGCATTTGTGACATGAAACAAAAAATTTCTTAACATCTGCAAATAGAGAGGGCCAATAATAACCGGCCCTTAAAATTTTGTCAGCAGTGGAATTCCAATATAAGTGCCCTCCACAGTCCCCTGCATGGAATTCTTTCATGGTGCTGTTAGTTTCATTCATAGTCAAACAATTAAACAATATTCCTTCATGATTTTTCCAAAACAAGGCACCATCTATGACACAAAACTTTGATGATTTCATCCTTAAAAATCTTTTCTTAGTCCTGGAAAATCCTGGGGGAGCACACAGGTTTAACAATACAAAGCAAATATCAGCATACCATGGGGATTGAAAAAAGGTTTTGACTGATCTATGGAGTCGCCAGCTCTGGTTCATTGTCCAGTTGATTAATGTCTAAGGCTTGGAAATTTGTTTCGGACATTAGTTTGGCTAAACCTTGCCCTTTTATCAGCTTGGTAGGTTTTATCTCAATGTCATATTCAAGAATGCTGGCAATCCACTTGCCTCTTTTGCCTTCTAGTCCCTCTTGAGTTAATATGTCTTTTACCACGGAGTTTGGGACATAGGAAATCACATGGGAGTATAAGATGTAAATTCTGAAGTCTTTGATGGCCTTAACAGGGGCATAAGCCTGCTTTTCCATGATTTGATATTTCAAGGGTGCATCTCTTAAAGCTCGGCTGAAGAAAGCAATTGGCTTTTCATTACCTTGGTCATCCTTTTGCAAAAGGACAATGGCTATGATGTGCTCAGATGCAAAAGAAAAAATGATAAAATCTTTATCGAATTGCGGACTGGTGGGGACAGGCGTTTGAGTCAAGGCAGTTTTGATACTCTCAAAAGCTTGCTTGGTTTCCAGAGACCATTTTACCTTGGCATCATTTTTTAACATATCGCTTAATAGCCTTATTAGCTCGGCTAGGTTTGGGATAAATCTTCTTAGGAAATTGATATTTCCAAGGAATGCTTGCAACTCTTTTATGTTTCTTGGATATGGGATTTGGAGGATAGCTTGAATTCTTTCAGGATCAATTCTAATCCCATCTTTTGATATGATATGGCCTAGAAGCTTGCCTTCCTCAAGGGAAAACAGGGACTTCTTAAGATTCAAGGAAATGCCATATTTCCTGCATGTCATGAAAATTTGCCTTAGATTCTTAAGGTGCTCTTGGTCATATTTGGAGAAAGGGGTTAGGTCATCAAGGTAAACAACAAGGAAATCATGTATCTCTTTGGCAAATGCAATATCCATTGCCCTTTGAAAAGTAGCACCAACGTTCTTCAACCCGAAAGGCATTTTAACATACTTAAACACGGTGTGGTAAAGGCTGTCTTGTCTTCGTCATCCGGGTGAACAAGTATCTGATTGAATCCTGAAAATCCATCTAGTAAAGAAATTCTAGATGACCCCACTACTCTTTGTAGGATATGGTCCATTTTGGGCAAAGGATAGTGGTCTTTTAGAGAGACTTGGTTTAAATTTCTCAAGTCTACACACAGTCTGATCTCTCCTGATTTTTTCCATGTGGGTACTAAATTTGATACCCATTCAGAGAATCTGATGGGTGCAATGATACCTGCTTCAAACATTTTCTTTATTTCTTTTTCAATGAGAGGAAGAAGCATGGGGTTGCTTCTTCTAAGTTTTTGTTTGAACGGTTTTTGATTTGGTTTTAAGGGAATGGTGTGTTGAATTATTGAGGTGTCATAGGACTTCAAGTCCTCATAACTCCAAGCAAATACATCTTGGAATTCTTTGAACAGATCGACATATCTTGGTTTTTGATCAAGAGGCGGGTTTTTGGATAATTTAATCATTTTGGGCTTGTTCGTTGTTCCTATGTTATGTTCTTCAATAACAGCATTTATAGGCTCCATTTTTGGTTTCTTGGGCACATCATTATTATCAAACATGTCTTCTAATGGAGTTAGTCCAACAGGCAAAACGTTATCCTTTAGGTCAATGAACTCAGCCTCAGCTTTGGTTGTTTCTTCTAAATGCATATGTTTCAGCTCTTGTATGTTCGCATTGTCAAAAACGGTTGGGTTAAGCATCTGTTTAGCTATTGCAGCTATTACAGCCTGCTGATTTTCTTCTGTTAGTTGTTGGGAATCATTCATGGAATCCATGTCAACGTTTTTATTCGAAAATTCGCCCTCAAGAGTGAGGAAATTGTTAATCTGGGCATCATTTTGAAACACTTGCCAATCTTTAACATTGTTAGGGACCGAGGGTCTATGTTTTATCTCAGCAGTGAAATGGTGATTTGGTTCAAAGGAAAGCTTGCATGTACTAGCAAAAGTTGCTAGGCTGTGAGCATGAATATTATGGTCTCTTGAAATTTTGACAAGCTTGGATTGATTGAAAGACTTGAGTATTTCTGTGGCAGCAGTCCTATAAGCTCTCATTCTATTGTCATTGGTAACAAAGTTACCTTTCATTTGTCTATAATTAAATCAGAGTCCCCTAGAATGGATACTTTTGCAGCCCCTAGGGCTTTGAGCAATTTAAGGCCTAAGAGGAGAGCCTCATACTCTGCCATGTTATTGGTACATCTGAAATTTAACCTATAGGCATGGCCTTCTGCATGATTATCATGTGTATTGTGAATCCATACCCCTGCCCCTACTCCTAAGTTATTGACAGAACCATCAAACTCTAAACACCATGTGATTTCTTGTTTATGGTTTGTATTAAGAGTTTCAGTTATTTGAGGATTGGGCAGAGTTACAATTTCTGTTTCGGGAAGTTCTTCTTGTTTGCTGGTTGCTTTGACTGTTGTGACTGTTTCATGGGTACTGGCAACTGATTCCTCATTGATGCATGTTTCTTTCTCTAAGGCTGAAGGCTTCTCATCAGTTGGAGGATTGGTGTCATCATTAAATAAAATAAAAGAATCCATATCATAATGGATTGAGTAAATTGGAAAATTTTGGGGCTTTTCCTCACTACTTACCACATACTTCATCAGTGTTTCCTTGTACAGTCTTTTTGGTTGCCCAAAGACAGATATAGTGGCATAAGAGAGGTCGAGTTGAAGGGATCCTTGCAGTTTTTCTCCCCATGATCTTGATAGGAGCATACCATATTTTGTTGGAATGTCGGCAACTACTACATCCATCAGGATTGTCTTGTTGGGAAATTGGACTAAAGACACACAAAGGTCTTTGATTAAGCCTAAACATTTGACTTGACTTGAGTCAAAGGAGTATAGATCTTTGTAGGGTCTTGTGACATCAAGGTTTAGCTTTTCCATTACAGCTTTGGGCATAATATTGTGTGAGGCACCTGAGTCAAAAATAGCATTATGCAAGATTTTTTCATGTATGTGCAGACTGACATAGAAGGGTGGAATAGATCCATATGTTGATTTTCCAGTAACCTCTGGACCAAACAGCAGCTCAGGGGCATCATATAGAACATTTACATCATCCCTGACCTATGGTATTTGAAGTGACCTTTGAATTTGTTGCCTATAGACATCATGCTTGGCAAGTTCGGAGAGGGGGATGGATATTTTAAGTTTGCCAATCTCTACTTCTAAGTTAAATGGTTTCTCCAATGGAATCCTTACATTAGAAGTAGCAGATTTTTCCTTGTCAAGAGTGTTCTCTGTGTTTTCTTTTTTAATGTCAACGTTATGATGAATGACAGCTTGTGGTATGTCTGCTTTGGGAAGATTTTTAGGAATGTTTCTCCCCTCTTATTTTGAGGAAGAGGGAGGCAGAGGCTGGTCAATAGAATACTGCACGTCTATCATGTCCTCTACAGTTACTTGATGCAGGTTTGGGACAGTCGTATCAACTGGTTCTGTTATGATCACCTTGCCTTTGATTTTGTTGGGTTGTTTGCTCTCTTTTGTTCTGCTAGGTGCAGGGACATTAATGGTCCTTGTTCTCAATTTGTATTGTTTGTGCACCTCATATACAGCAGTATCATAACCTTGTTTAAAATCAAAAGACTCACCAGACTTAGTCTGAAATTGATTCACATCTTGGTAGTCCTGATCTTCTTGAGTCAGAAAAAATTGTTGCTTATTTTTTGAATCTATCAAGTTCATGTGAGTCTCCTCTGTTGGCTCACTGGATGTGGATGCTTCCGCATAGTTTTCTTGGAAAGGAGGCCTAATATCATGGTCGAGACTAGCCCTTCCAGCATTTGGGTTTTGAGTTTTTCTGAAATTTGGGTTCCTTATGGCATTGGGCTGTCGTCCTTCCCATGATGTTTTCCTCTCAACATTTTCTACTCTGTCTCCCAACCTATGGATGCCATTGATAATATCATCTAACTTCTGGTCGAAGGCTAAGGGTTCTTCCTTGAAGGTGGTTCTTCTCCCAGTTCTGGCTCTGTTTCTTTTGGCAATTAGATTTGCCTCCACACTAACAGTGACGTTTTTCATTTCTGCAAGGCTTTGAGGGGCTCTTTCCCTTAACTGATAGGCCATTTCAGCATCAAAACCATCAGGAAATTTGTACAAAGCAAGATCAGGTGGAGGTCTCAAGTTCTGGGGTATTGCATTATAAACAGTGTTAAATCTTGCACAATAGTCCAAGACAGTCTCCTGAGGGCCTCTTTTGATGTTTTCATATTCAGATAGTATGTGCAGGGGGTCTTTCTTTTTCTCCCATCTGTTGATAAATGACTGATATAAGGCTTCTGGGTCTGCTATGGAATTGGCTGGGAGTGCTCTAAACCAAGTCCTAACGTCGCCTGTTAGACTTTGAACAAAAATTTTCATTCTAACGCTATCATCGTCAATCTCATAGCTCTCAAAGTAGTCCTGCATTTTCTTCGTATGTTGAAGAGCTGTGTAGGTACTTGTGCCATCAAAATATGTTATTTTGGTCTGATAATCCTGAGGCATAGCCCCGGGATTTGCAGGTAGGTGTAAAGGTGCATATTTGTTAGCCATGTTGAGAGGGATAAACGGAAAAACTGGGGCAACTGGGATAACAGGAACAACCAAGGTAATAGGGGTAGTAATGGTAGTATGAGTAAAGGATGGAGGTGTAGAAGAGCTGCTTGGAGAAGTGAATGATGAACAAGGGGAAATTGGGGTTGAACGAAATAGAACTTTGACAGGCGTCGGAACACAGCTTGGTTGAACTGTTTCTGGACTATAAGCAGTAAAGTCTTCTTGTTTCTCTCGTTTCCTAAGGGTCTTAGAGATTAGATTTGGGTTTTCAAAAACAGCTGGGGGATCTGGATCAGGATTTGATCTTGTATGACGCATTTGCTTTTTAGGAGCCAGCTTCTAACCTGTTTTTTGGGAATTTTTCTAAGAACAAAGGTCCACTGAGACTTTTAAAGGTCGGTTTATTCCTCTGTGGAGCTTCGGACTGGTTTTGTGAGATTATCTGGGAAAATCCCCAGTGGAGTCGCCATTATGTTATCACTCAGGTTGTCCCTAAGCTCCTGAAGGGATACGGCCAAGGTAACCACAAACCAATCTTTGGATTGCAGGTTCTAGCCCATCTGCAATCAGAGAGGGCTCTCTCTTAATGATTTAGCCTTGTTGATGATGATTTTAGGCTAGCTATTGGGTTCAGTGGGTTTTGTTTAAGTTTGGATGGAGTTTGAATGGAAGGAAATTGCATTCAAGCAGAGAGGCAAGGGATAGTGTGATAAGTTTCAAACCATTGGGCATGGAGTCACGGATTAAGGCTTGCTGTTGCGTTTTCTTGGACACAAGAGGATTATAGAGCAGGATAGCTACACATGAAACAATACCAATTGCTGAAAATATGGAATGAAAGTCAGAGATGAAAGGCAATTAAGAATCTTTCATCAGCTAATAGAGAAGGGAGGTGAATGAATGGTTATCTAGGAGCAGTTAAGAATTCCTAAACTAACATTCATATGTGAAAGAAACAGTGTAAACATGATCATTTAAGTATGCATATTCATAGTTGTTCCTGATGAAAACATGTAGAAATCACAGAAATTGAGCATAGGGTGCTGCCAAGCAAATCCTAAACTATTCTTCCTTTCTGTAATTTTAGATGGTGAAACATAGATGATAAAACAAACATAAAAAACTAGACAGAGTTAAGGAACACTTATTGAACCATGTAGAAGCACAGGAATTCCACAGTCACTCTTCAGCCAATTAAACACAGTGCACAGTTCATTCTCTGAACTCTCAAGCAATCTTTGATTATAGAAATTATCACATATACAGTGCGAGTCTCTACTCGAGAAAAATATCAAACCAACAAAGACCAACCAACCCCAATTACATTTTTCAGGGTGGTATATATAGGTAAAATATCTAAAAGTATTTATTACAACTGACCTAAACAGGTCTGTGGGAAAGCTTTTTAAAACCTAACTTATGCTGTAATTAAATGCAAGTAAGTCTTCTTTGGGCTGCGCCAGAGGCAGCTGGATCAAAAGTGAGTTGATGTGGTGACTTTGGTGACCTGGTGCAGTGGTTCTGTAACAACTATGTATTGAGTTCTGGTCCACTGATCTGATGTGAGTTTTAATGTGAAATCATTTATGTTGGTGAGCTTTGAATGGTTCCTTAACTGCTTCTTGACTTTCAAGGTTTTCTTTTAATGCTTCATTCACCTCGAGCCCTAAGAAGATCTCCACTGATACACTTCGCCGCAACACTGATACTCTCTGCCACTTCCTGATACTCTTTGACATGGTTTTTGGCTTCATATTTGCTCTGATATTCTTTAATCTCTTAACTGGGTCTCTCTCTATCTTTTGATACATTAAAATTAGCAAAATCGGGCCTTTTCTGCCTTTTTTGGTGCAAAGATGGCTAAGGAATCAAAAGATTCCCCAATATGGCCCATTTCCTATAGCGATGCGCGATTAGCGCTAATCGCAAACTGCCTCAGAAATTCGATACGGGGCTTCGAAGCTTGATTTTTACACTTGCACATTTTTTTTTTAGCTGCTGATGTCAGCATGACGTCAGTGGTACGGCAGATGACGTCAGCATGATGACATCAGCAGTGGGACCCCCTTGTACGGATGTGACGTCAGCATGATGACGTGGTAGTACGGTAGGGTGACGTGGCAAGGACACGGTGGCAGGGTGAAGGCAGGTGATGAGTGAGGTGGAGGCGATGTGGCAGGGTGACACGGCGCCCACATTACGCAAGGAGAGGGCGGTTTTGGGCTTGCATTGGACCGCCTTTGGTACGGAGGTGGTATTTGTCAGGGGTGGCCCGATGCAATGGGATGCCACCAGCTGTTCCGGTGTACGTCGGTAAAACCGTCAGACATCGGGTGCTAACTAACACTCACAAGAGGGCACACGATATGCATAAGGGTTGTCGGACCTAGGAGGGTTGATCCGACGATGGACGGGAGGAGAAGATGCACGGGTTTTAGTGAAACAGCGCGCGCGATAAAATTTAATTTTTTCGGCCGCGGGTGGGTTTTGGACTTAGGTTAAAGACTAATTTGTTTCGGCATGTTGGTTATTTATTAATCAAATATTAATAAATCCCAAAAAATGCAATGTGCGGGGTGCGGTATGGTTTGGTGAGGGTTTTTTGTGTTTTGGAAGGATTCCAAACACCTTGGAGGGGAAAATTATGCAGGGATAAGGGTTCTTAGTAAGATCCAGGTGAACTTAGTAATTCCCATGGGGATATTTATGGTTATGTTTCAACCAGAGGGATGGGATATTTACATAGGGGAATTATTACCATATTTTTAGTAGGGGGAAGGGAAATAGATAGGGAATTACATAATAATGTCAGGAGTTAATATGAAAATGACAAGAAAGCGCTAAGTCTCAGAGATCTTAGGCTTTAAAGGGGAGATAGAACTTTGTAAAGAAAATATGAACCCTCCTTGAGTAAAGAAGATCTTTACCAAGGCAAATGATATGGAAAATGATGAAACTAAGAGATATCAAGCAGATCTTGACCTTTTTAGGGGAAGTTAGTAAATGATTTAGGGAAGAGGAAGAAGGGGAAGTTAGTAAATGATTTAGGGAAGAGGAAGAAGGGGAAGTTAGTCATGCCTCGCTTGAGCTCCTTCAAATGGGAACTGCCTTGCCATACTGATTTGAATAGATATAACTTTTGAAAACACAAAACTGATCACAATCATTGATTCTGCAACCATCAAGCTACCTACCCAGCCTACTTACCTAGCATTTTTTCTTTTTTTGGTTTGGGTGCACTTAGACTTGCAGACCCGGCTTTTCAACTTTTTCTTTTTCTGTCCTCCTATCTACAAACTACCCTTATTTCTTACAAGGGCCCAGATTAAGCAGTTGGGCTCCTTTGATTCTCTACCTATCTAATAATCTTCCAAGATTGAGCTGTTTGGACAGATTATTCATTCTCTATATTCTAAAACAGGAAATTGAAACCTAGGGAGACCAAGATTAAGTTGTTTGGACCTCCCTTTAGCTGAGAATTCTACAAAAATGGAATAACTCTTCAAAATTGGAATGCAGCAGATGAACTTTGACTAACACACTTTCATGGCCTCTTTCTTTGGTGTCTGTTAGCAAATATGGAGCATTGCAGCATGCAAAGTATGACATATTTGGCCTGTAAAAATGTCAATCATGAAATATGAGTAACCTGTTGTAGTAGGAGGCTAACACTTTCCTCAACCTCAAATTGAGCTCATGATAGCTCATTGGAAAGGTTGTTGAGTATACTTTCCAACCCAACCAGAATTTTTCGATTTGGAGTTTATTTTCCCTGTCAAAAATCAAATCTCCCAAGACTAGTCGAACTGTGCCAAATGAGGCTTCCTAAAGGTAGAGTGTTGTTACAGTCAACTTTTGAATGCCTTCCGCAACTCCAAATTGAGCTCATGATAGCTCATTGGAAATCTACTTGTCTCTAGTTATCATTTGGATCATCAAGAAAGTCATTTGGCCAACCAAGCTAGGTGAAAACTTGATTTTCCTGAGGTCGTTCCAGAGGTGCATCAATTCTCCCGAGGCAATTGTATTTTTGACATTTCTTCAACACCATGACACCTGTGTAAAAAGTGAAGGAGGTTTTTCTTCCTTGGTCTATTATGGAAAAAAACCTCTCTCAAGTTTCCTAAATTCATCTTTAATTGCTCAGAAACATCATTTGAGTGAAACATATCCCGATGTGTGGGACAAGGGATTTTCCGAAATGAAGCGAAATGAAGGGGATAGGGAGCTTCTAAATTCTTGAGGAAATTTTTGGAAGTATGGAGGGATGTTAGGAAGTAGGGGAAAGTGGAATCTTAGAAATTGAGTGAGGGTAAGGGGGTCCAAAAAGGCAAAACACAGGCCCAACCATAGAAAATTGCCAGGTTGTAGCAAGAAACTAGGGTTTGTGTGAAAATAAGGAATTTGGGGGATCTCAGTGATGGAAAGTTTTTTATAAGGTATTTTATCTATAGGGGAAGCTGTATGAACATCAGGATACAAGTTTTTCTAATGATTTGACCATTCAAGAGAAATTAGCTTCAAAACCCTAGGAGAGGGAATGAACCTTGCCTAGGTGCAACTGAAGCATGAACAAGGTGTGAAATTACCCAATGGAACTTGACATGATGATGAAAACCCTTTGAATGATGGTACACTCAGCTGAATGGTGACATGGACTGACATTTGGACAACTTTGGAAGGAGTACAAGCAAACCCTATACCTAATGCCTAGTGACCAATTTTACTTGAAGACTCGTTGAAATGATCAAATTTGACCTTGACACCTTAAAATCACTTGTGTAAGAGCATGTTTGATCACTGGAGGAAGGCTGCAAAGGCTGACACTAACAGGCAGCAAATCAGAAACTTGACACAATGAGTAAACAAACAAATGAATAGTAATTGACCTAGATGCCCTAGGGTCATAGACATCATCCAAAAAACTCAAAAAATCAAGCAATGAAACTTCAAGCCAATCAATCAATCAAATCCAACAAACAAAGCATCCTAGTCACTTCTGGGTGGAAGAAGAGAGTCTGAGGGTCAAGACAGATTGGCACTGGAACAAGAGAAACTCTTATTTTTCTTAACTCAGAAACTGACACAAATTTTTGGTAGAAACTAGCATTGAAAAGGAGTTCAGCACGACTGTCAAGCTAAAACTGGTGTTGATTGGCGCGACTGTTTGGTTGGAACTAGCATTGATCAGGGATCGGCACAACTGTTTGGCTGAAACTAGCATTGATCAAGGGATTCCAATAAAAAATAAGAAAGAACTTCACACATGGCCAGACTTAACACATCATAGGGTGGACTAGTCTCTGTATGCCTTCAAACAGGTCAATACAGATCCAGAAGACCATAAATAAAAAAACTAGGCATACAAGTAGAAAAAACAGAGTGATGAAAAGGAGATGTATTTCCCTAGCGGAATCGCCAATTTGTGATGTAGGAATATCCTCTCTGCGGACAAAGACGATCCATCTAGCCTAAGATAGCGGGCCTAGCCACAAACAAGACAATCTAATGTAAATTTCCTTAGATTAGAATCGAATAAGAGGGCCTACCTCTTATAACACTAATCCACTTGATGATGATATTGCTTCCTTGCTCTAGCTTCCTTTCGTTCCTTTCATACCTTTCGTTCAAGTACTCAAAATAAAAATGCACGAAACAACAGCAAATGTGATAGCATAAAATCGAATCCAATCTACTTAAAAGGTCAAGGAGTTCTAAGCTATCAAATGTAATATTACACCCAATATAGGAAATAAACCATTAGTTGTATTAAAATAAACTTCAAAGAGAAATACAACTAAAGCCTTGACATTGGAGATCTCCTTTGTGGCATCCAAGTCCCACTACATGCCTTTTCATCGCTCTTTTCCTCCTCTAGCTTGACATGAAATGGCTTCCAAGCTCTAACTCTCTCTCCTTGTGCTTTAGCTACCAAAGACTAGTCTTTTTTCATCTAAGACTAATCTTATTCTATCAAAAGCTAAAGATTTCAAAATTTTGCAACTAGTTCTATCTCTCCACCACTTTCACTATGTGTTGTATTGTAACCAAAAAGGGTAAGAGGAAGTGGTTTATATAGGGAGAGGAGGATAAGAATGAGATCCACTCAAGGAGGAAGAAGGTCTTATCTCCTTGGGAAGGTCCACTTTTAAGGGGGGAAAGAACCTTATATGGAGTTCTCGGCCCTTATCCAACCAAACGAACATCTAGCACATCACTAATAGAAGTTTCTAGATGTGAAACTCTATTTCCTTTTATAAAAACAATCCAAAAGTAGACGGGCATGGGTATTGGGCTAACAGTAGCACCGATCGGCGTGGGTCACAATGTAAAACTCTGCCATTAGCACGGGTGATACACTGGGAAAGAGTGTTGATCTTAAAAACTGGGTTTTAAGAAGGATTCTCTTGAAATGTTCTGAAGGGAGTGGGGACTACCTTCTTCAAACTTCAAGGGATGCAATAGCATAGGTTTCATGGTGAAAATATAACACAGTAGTCACTACTAGGGTTCTCCAGGATCAGGAACGAGGAGTGACAAGAGAGTGACAAATTATTGTGTAACACTTCCAACCCAAGAATTGACCAATTATGGAGAAGATCAAAGTTAATGTTTTCCATTGATTTGATACATTTTGTATACTCTTACATCTCCTCCTAATTGAATCCATTATCGAGTCAAGGATGATGTATTTTTCAACTTTTTATTCTTCTCCACAAGTTATTCTTAGTCAAATAGTTCCATAGCTAAGTCACCTGACATGGGGATTCGAGATTCATAGGATACGGGGATCCGAGTGTCGGATTCGGACACGTTGACCCCCCGGAACAGGACACGTAGGATTCGTTATATATATTTATATATATATATATATATATATATATATATTAATATATATATATATATATTATATATTATACTATATATACTATATATATTCAAAATTAGATATTTCTTACACAAATTCTCATTAATGATACAAATTCATTGATTTCAAACATAGATCTTCATCTAGATGTTAGTTTTACTATTTACAAAGTAAGTTAGTAACATTATAGCATGCATAGTACATACAAAATTCAAATATATGCATAAACCCTCACAAACCTCATAAACCTCATAAACCCTCACTTTTTGGGGATTCAAATCCCAAAATCAGGACATGAAGTGTCCTAACGGGACACGACCAGGATTCGATGGTGTCCTATTAGGACACGATGTCCCATTTTAGGATTTGAATTCCCATCAAATCGTGTCGGATTCGTGGGATTCGGACACGTGGCCTATTTTGGACGAATCCGGTTTCATAGTTCCATAGTGATTTCACTACCAATTCCTTGCCAAAGTTAAAAACGTTTTTTAACTCCCATCCACCTTAACTCTTTGGTGTCATAGTAAATTGTCAGCTTACCAAGTGTAATCCCAAGAAGGAAATTAAATTTAATTTTCCCAATTTTGTCTAAAATACCTTAGGTATATGAACGGATAGGTGTCACAAGATTGGAATAACTTCCAAGACTAACTTGAAAAGAACTAATTCCCCCCATGGAAATCCATCAGCTACACCAAAAGTTCACTCTTTTCTCAATTTTTATCAACATTAACTTCCACTCAGTGACCACATAATGGTTCATTTTTTGTATACACCCCAAATAATTAATCCCATCATTCATGTCATGGAAATGGACATAGAAAATATTCAACATGTTATTCTGAACTTGATCATCTATCGCATGAAATAAAATGGTGGATTTACTCACATTCATAATCATTCTAGTAGCATCACAAAATAATTCCATTGTCTCCTAAATTGTTGGCATCCATAATCTAAGCATAACAAAACAAAATGGAATCAACAACAAAAAATAATATAGGTTAGTTTTTCTCTCCCAACCCTCAAGCCTCAAATTTTATTCTACCTCCTAGCCTCCAATAATGCTCAATTAAGCCCTTCTGTCACCAAAAGAAATAAGTAAGGAAAGATTGGATAGCCTTTTCGTAGCTCATGAGAAGAATAAAAAAGACTTATACCCTGGACCATTGACAAGAACACCAAAAAAAATCATTGTGACATATCACATCTTCCACTTCACCGAAAGTATCCCAAACCCTTCCTACAAAAGAACTAATCAAAGATAGAGCCAAGAAACACAATCTAGGCTTGGCCAATCAATTTTTAGGATTGTTGTAGGATACTGTATTGATTTGGTCTATGAAGCCCTTCTTGGGTCACATTGATCACTTTATCAATGAGTTTATCCTTAAGAAACCCAAATTGCTCGCTAGAAATAACCTTTAACATAATTGGCTTGATCCTTACTACCATCGCCTTTGTAATGATTTTATAGAGATAATTACATAAGAAAATGGGCCTAAACTCATCAAAATAATTTTGATACTCAACTTTGGGGATTAAAGTGATAAAGATGGAAATGAATCTGCCCAGCATCTTCCTTGAGAAATGAACCTCCTCAACTCCCTGCAAGATATCGTCATCCATCACTTCAAAAATATTAGTAAAGACTTCCATTGTCCAACCATCAAGACTATGACACTTGACCTTCTTAAATGACTTAATGAAAGTGAGAAATTCCTCTTTTGACACAAGGTTATATATAGCTTCATTCCCTTCTTCATCAATAATCCTTGGAAAAAGACCCACCAATTTAATCATTTCCCCTATATTTGTATGCTTTAACTCCTTGAAAAATTCCTTAAAGTAGTTAGCATCCAAATTAGTGGAAGTAGAAAATCCTTGTACCTTATTATCTTCAATAGCTTTAGCTCCCAAATGGTATTTTAGTTTTCCCTTAACTTTTCAAAATTCTAGGAAAAAATTTGTATTTTGGTCTCCTTTCTCAATACATAGAGTAAGGTTTTTTAAGCATTACTCCCTCTCCTTGTCCAAGAGGACCTTAGATCATAGAAACTCCAATGTCCTAATTCTATCCAACATGTCTTGTAAGGGGAGACCCATTATTTGAACAACACAGATTTCTTCTAGTCCTTGTTAAACCTTTTTGAGCATTTATCCCTTGTGTTTTATTGATGCGTGGAAATGCACTGCCAATTAGTTCCAAGGATTAAACCTAGAAGATATGCCCAATCAGACTTTCCCTTATTTGGGATGTTTGAATCCTCCCAATTATTTGGCTCGACAACTAGTTTCAATGGGCTTTAACAATGGGGAAAGAATTTGAATTACCTAAGAAATCCCCAAAATACTAACCTATGAACTAAAAAGTGAAGGGAATTCAATTCATCAAAGAGGATTAGTCCACATTCACTAAAGCACAAATCAACCACTAATTTATAAAGACATGGAACAAAAGAACATTGTAATTCAATAAACAAGATTAGTCTAAACCTATTAATGACAACTTAGAAACCTATATTACTTGTAGAAAGGAAAAGTATTACTCTACATGGAAAATTAATTTATGGTAAACTAATAAAGTGAGATGCAATTAATCTAACATGTGAAGGAATATGTGCCTATACATAATAGTTTGTTAGCATACAATTCTTATCAAAAGGGTATTTTGAATACACAGTTCAAAATAGTCCTTATATGGGACTCACAAAGCAATTTTAATTGAAAGAAAAGAAAGGAATATATCCTATACCCTACAAAATAAATTAGTGCCCATAAAATAGTCCAAGTAACATATAGATCTCTTGAGAAAATTAATTAATCTAGGAAACGAAAAATTGAGCTAATCTAAATAGCAGAATAATATCATTCCATTCCTAAAATAGCCCAAGAGACATACATAATTTCTCAGTAAAATCTTTGCCAAGAAATCGGTTTCTTATTATTAAGAATGAAGCAAAAACATTTACTTTAACAGATTTAATTTTCCATGGATACAAACTTTCCCAATCATGGCCCTTGAGACATAACCCATATGTATAGCATTACAAAATATCCCTCCATCCCTTGAGAATATGGGGTGGACTAATCATGAAATTGAAATTGATTCCTAGATTTGACATGTAACTATAAAGAAAAACCTCAACCGATTAAAGGAAGTCTTGTAGTCATTCTACACATGTTCGCCATGTGGTGTTCCCAGTCCATTTGGATCATTTACATTACTTAGTCCTAAGAAGCACATATGTTGCATTATTGATTCACATTTCTCCAAACCTCGAGCAATGAGCTATAATTCTTGGTTTGTGATGTTGGTGAAACATGTCCATTAATGAACTCTTCCATTATTGGTATTTAGGTGTTCTTTTCCATGTTGCCACTTTTGGGTCATTGCCTTTGCCCCTTCTTGTTTTTTCTTCCCCTTATTTAGACTATTGCTCTAGTGTCCTTTTGTTCCATCTCCTTGCTCTCTTAGCCAAGATAAGTGATAATTCTTAGGAAAAAAATAAAAATGCAAGTCAGTAATGGCCTGAGAGTTAGGGTGAGCATGAAATGCGGTAATGTTCCAAAGGGAATGTAAGAGGAAATTTAGCAAGATTAACTCTATTCCTCAATGTTGAAGTCATGTGACTTAGCAAGCATCTTTCCCCTCCTTTTCTGTCACACTTAGGAAAATCCCAATGTAAGTGAACTCTTTGGCAAAGTGCTTCATGCCTTGGTACATATCCTTTCTCTTAATATAGAACCACTAAACCCAAAATTTTCAATTTTCTTTTCAATATGGCCTTTGGGTTTTGAAATGGGACATGAGGTCCCTCATACCCTTCTTTTATGGATATGAAGGTGGAGCTTCTACCCTGAGGTAAGGTGATAATCTCCTATGACCTATTTACAAATCCATGGGGGGCATATTTGGCCTTGCGCTTATTGCCATTTTTCTAATTTCTCCAAAGTGACATTGCCACCACTTGAATTTGTTCCTTGGTTTACCCAAGGAAAACTTCAAGCTAGGTGTAGCCCTCCTATAGGAGTATCATTTCAACTAATCAAATAATTTAGAGAGCAAGGAATGAGATATTGTAGGAGTTGACACGTAATATAGATTAGAGATCTGGATTTTGGAGTACATCATGATATGTAGCTCTAATCCTAATATATTTCATCATAATTTCTCCACTCAGATGAAGATCTTCCTATGGACACCTCTTAATTGATCGAATATTATCATGGGCTAAGAAAAAGGGTTTTATCATGTGACTATTCACTGCCATAAATTTGCTCAATATGGTTATTTGGTAGCTTTGAGTGCTACTAAGTTCATATTGCCCTGAAGAAATACCTAATATGTGAAAGATATATTGGTTTAATGGAGGCCAATTCATGTCTTACCATCGGTGGGATTTTGGATCTTAATGTTACTTGACCAATACAAGGCTTACAATGATGGTATATATGAAAAGGAATGTGTTGAGATCTGCAACTACGGATACAAACTTTATTTTAAGAATATATTCATGTTGATGTTGGCTTTTACTCAAATGTAGGGAAAAATATTTTACAATATCAAATGGTCAATTCTTTGTATTCCAACTCATTTCATATTGTTGCAAATTCTTCAAGTTCTCCTCCAAAATTCTTAGGAAGTTCAACTTTTATTTATGACTCATTTATTTGATTGAATGAATGTTATTTATGCACATGCATTTGAATACTTATTCATTGAATTTTACAAAATCATGATTCAAGATCAAGTATGGATGCATACAATATTCCACTTGTCTAAAAATGTTTCAAGCTCTTATCAGGATAAACGAACTGCATATAGATGTTTGACAAAACTGGATAGTCGCTTTACCCTATTAATTGTAACATGTCATCTTGTAGCAACCAACATGGGCCAATGGTACTGCATTGAGAATTGGGTCTCTTTGATGGCACCTAGTGGTATGTGGTTGTTCAAAATGTAAAGGGTTGAAGGAGCATATATATTTGTTATTGTGCATGCAATATGCAATTTCTTTCCTAGTGATGAGTTGTTAATAAACTATAACTTCACAGATCACCAACTGCTAGTCGAGAATGCCTTGCATTAAGCCTACTTTTAAATCTCCAGTTGGAGCGTAAGAAAAATATGATTAAGTAATTGTATTTTGGGATTTTAATAGAACTAATGTAAATGTATTGCATAATTTAACATTTTATTATAATGTGATTGGTTGCGTGTTTATTACTGGGAAAAATAATTCCATGCTTCTAATAAATGTTTGGTATAATGTTTGAACATATTAAATGCATTGTGTTACTAATATTATCAACATAATGTTTAATATTTTTGCAATCAAGATTATCATGACAAGCAACATGTCTACCATATATGATTGTACTCCACTAAGATGTCAAAACAAGAAATTTCTATTAAACAAACATAGCTCGAAGAGGAAGCATATCAAGCATGGTTGAATAAACCACCTATTAAATTTCCACTACATGATCTTGAGTTACTAATTCAAAACCTCTACAATAATACTAGTTCTTCACATGTTGGGGATAAATGTAATGATATAGGGATTGGTATAAATGATTTGGGATACCCATGCCATGGAGGGATCATTGTTACATGTAGTCTAGCAATATAAACTAGGGGGTGATGTTGAAATCACCAATACCTTCTTTCAAAGCCTAAAATTTTCTTCCACCACCCCTCTCGTTGGACATGGGCAAAGGTCTACCCAACTAAGGACAATAATGTCATTATACAACTTGAAAGAAATTCATCATATGTTAGACATGTATTTCTTATGAAGGTAACTAACCATTAAGTCTCCTAATATTTTTAGTAATATCGTCACACAGTAAACATTGAAAATGGTTGATTTTATGCATGCTTTATGACAATGCACATTTCTATTTCCCACTAATTGTGGGTTACTAAAAATAAGGTACTTCTGAGTGATAATGTCTTGCTCGATCGTTGCATATAGGAAAAGAAAATGTTGAAAAGGTTGGGTGTTGAGTATAATAATATCATGAATTTTGAAATGATTGTATTTTATATAGAGACAACTATGAAGACAAATAGATATGTCCAAAATGTGGGCATAACAAGTACCATAAATAAATAAATAAATAAATAAATAAAAGGGTAAGGCACATGGTGTTCATAAGATATTGAGGTAGATGCCTATAATTCAAGGGATTTAAAGGCTCTTTCATTTCAAACAAGTAGTTGTATTGCAAGGGAAGCATGCCTCACATAGAAGTGATCCAGGAGTTATGCAAATCTTGGAAGATTTAATAGCCATGAAGCATATAGAGGATACATGGCCTGATAAATTCAAGGATGAAGTATGGAACCTTTGATTAAGCATAACCATGGATCAATTTAACTTTTATTCCCTCCAAAACAACAAATATTGTTTTTAGCTAATGGTAGTGATAAATAACAATATACCCTATGATTTTCCACGAAGAATGAACATCTAGCTCTTACAGTCTTGAGTAGAAGATAAGTGAAGAGAATTGGTGCCCACCTCCAACAATTGATTAATGAATTTAGGAAATTGTGGGATGGGATACATGTCTATGATGTATCAATACCCATCCCAATAGAGAGGTATTTTATGTTGTATGCAATGTGAGTACACCAAACATTATTATCCAGAACCAGTGGTTTCCTTTGGTAAGCATGTTGCAAATATATTTTTTATGCTAATGTGCTCTGTATACAATAACATCACAGGTATTGTAACAAAAGGGTATCATTAATTTAAATGTTGTGGACCTTCTATAAAGGCTAGGTGGTCCAACCACTTACTAAAGTCAATGGATGACTACTTGAAGGTATTCCTCCTAGAATATTACTCTTATATAAGAGTTACATATGCTTTCAATAATAAAATAGGGAAAACCTAGAGACCTAGAATAATGACATTGACAAATTGGATTAGGGAATATGATATGGAAATTGCATAATTGGTCAATTCATATGGAGAGCCTTTATTCAATGATCCAAGTTTTTTCTACATTTGTGTTGAGAAAATGCCCACTTTGGTGAAAAGTAAACTTTTATTTTATGAACTTCCATATTGGGAGCATCTTAATATTATCCACTTACCAGATATTTTGCATATATTCAAAAATGTTTCATATTATTTATGGAGGCACATATCCTCAAATATAAGTGACACATTTGATGTTAGGAGAAAAAATATTTTTTCAGATACTAAAAAGAGACATTAGTGAAGAAAAGAAAGTATAGGAGATGCTAGTTCCTCTTGGTCTTTTAGAAAAGATGGCATTGTATGGATTTTGAAGAAATATGATCGTTCTATGGTAAAGGAAAGGAGGTTATATTGGGTGTGAAGGCACCTTCTTTATCTGGGTCGACTCTATGACATTACTTCAATATAAGAGGACATTTAGCTAGGTTGAAATCACATAACCATTTCAAACTTCTAAGGTTATGTATGTCAAATACATGAGTTTTATTTTGTAGTGTAAGTTAAAATATACTATGCACTCACACTTTATGGCAATTAATTGTGTGTGTCTGCTTTGTAGTATTTTATATTTTTCTTGTGTTGTGTCAACCATGACTTCCCCCATGACCTATGACATGCCAAATGGAAATTATTTGCATTTGTATGTTGGATAACATCAAAGAAAATTCATATGGATAGTCTTTTGATTCATCTACTTGATGAGGTTGAATTAGCAGAGTTACTCTCATGTCATTGGGAAAATTCAGAGGTTTCTATGGCAGAGGGACACATGGTATACAAGTCATTTTATTATGCTAGTGAGTACATAAATCGAATTAAAAACACACCAAGGATAGTGGTTTGGGATGACCAATGAGATGAGGACACAAGGGGAGGGGAGTTCTTCCAAATAAATAGAAAAAAAGCATGATAAATAGTAAGTTACTTATCTTTTGTCAAATTTGTATAGAGAAACTATTTACACAAAAGTTGATAATAAATATTTGATCTTATCATTTTTAATTCTTGAATGTATTAGAAAATTCAGAAATTGATGCAATCAATAAATTCATTCTTTACAATGAAAAGGCAATGCAACCATGGGTTACAGTATATGAAGATAAAGAAGGACATGGCACAATGACATGAAAACATTCAAGCAATTGAATGGTGGAGGCATGCCTTATCCTAATCATTTAGAAGAAAATAGGCCAAAGGTTTATTCCGACAGTTGGGTGGTTAACCATATCATAGAGAAATGTGACATGTCTGATCATTGCCAATGTGGAGAAGAGGATGCACTAAACATAGGATCAAGTGCAACAACTTTGTAATATTCTCTTTGAGTGTCATGTTTAATTTAAATTGCACATTTGAATTGTAACATGTGTTAGCATATGACACCATCTTTTCTTCGCATTTTTATAGGTGCATTTGTTTGCACTTATGCAGATATATGGACATCATTTTCTCACTAAAGATGTCGATGTGGACACATATCACAAGATTGTGGTAGTTCCACTAATCTAGTCATGCTAGCCACCCTAATCAAAACCTAATAGAGGGGAAGTTAGTTTACATTGAAAATATACAAGAGACCATGTAACTAGACTTATCATCTTTTCAATCTGTTATTTCTAGTTGCAAGTGGTGGGATACCTTCAACCAAAGAAATGTAAAAGAAGATAGTAACAGTGGGATTCTATTTATTAACTCTAAAAAATGTGGGTTGAAACTAAGGACCCTTATCTTTCCCAAAACACTACAACCAAGTGCCTTTTACCCAGATGTGTTGGATGGGGATTGGTGGTTCGTACTATAACATGATCTGAGATCAAAAACATCTTTTTGAGAATAATAATGTTATGATGCCAAGTGAAGAAGATAATTAGGGTGATGGCAACAAAAAGTGATTTGAAAATGTGTTGAGAATAGAAATGTTTCCTGTTACATAACATTAAAATTGTTTGTTTATTTGAAAATATTTGTCATTAAAATTATTTGCTCATTTAAAAATGTGTGACATTAGAGTTATTTTCTAGTTTATGATTTCAATGTTTGATTGGTTAATCATTAGAATGTTACTTGTTTGAAAACTTGTTTGATATTAGACTTAGCATGTTTATGTAACTTGAACCCTGTATAGAATTATTGCTTGATATTACAATTATTTGCTTGATTGAAAATAGTTGACATTAGAATTCTTTGCTTTTTGGAATGTGTGATGCTAGAGTTGTTTTCTTGTTTTTTTTTCAATATTTCACTTAAAAAATGTTTGACGTTAGAATTCTTTATCTTTTCTTTTTCAATGTTTAACTTTTAAAAATGTTTTCTTATTTGAAAATGTTTACCATTAAAATTAGAATTTTTTTTTTTCTCCATGTTTTCAATTTTTTATATTAATATTATTTGTTTGTTGAAGATATTAGAATCATTTACTTGTATTTGTTTTATTTATGTGATTTAAATAATATATAGTTTTATTACATGATATTAGAATTTTTTTGTTTGTAAATTGTTTGTTTGAAAATCTAACATTAAAGTAGTTTTCATGCTTTTGATTTTTTGGCATGTGACATTAGAATACTTAAATATTTGATGTTAGATTTGTTTTTTCGTTTGCGTTTTCAATATCTCAACTTAGAATTATTTGATGATTTGAAAATTTTTGACATTAGAATTGTTTGATCGTTTGTGTTTCAATATTTTTATGATTATTTACTTGTTTGATAAATTGTTTGGCATGAGCATTATTTGAATCTTTGTGTTTTTTTTTAAATTAATTTTTTTTTATTTGTTTTAGTTGTGTAATTTAAATTGTAAAGGGATTTATTACTCAATATTATAATATAATTCTTTGTTGAAATATTTAAATTATCTGTTTATTTGTGTTTATTGGTTTGAAAATGTTTTACATTAGCATAGTTTATTTGTTTTTATATTCAATGTTTGGTAATTTTTTTGTTTTGAAGTTAGGTATTTTGTGTTACATTAAATAAAGATTTTATAGACAAATTTTTTTTTGTTACTTGTTTGTTCAAAGTGAAATCAGGCTAGTAACATAAATTCAAAGTCTTGATATTATTAGGACCTCATCTAACTAGAGTATCTTGTAAATAGAAACTTATAAAAACAAGTCGGTTGTGCTAGACCTTGACATACATCAACACGAGAAGACAAAAAAGACTACTAGTGTTGTAAGCAAAAAACCAATGAATCATAACAAATATTGGGCAAAATCTCTAGGCATCTGTGTTGGCTAGTGACTGCCCTCATCTAAGGAGAAGGAGATGTTTGTTGATCTCCTCGCTAGAATGGTTATCTTGTAATCTATATTGTTAATTTTCTCCTCTAGCTCTGCAATATGATAGAATTCTATTGTTCAATCCTCTTATACCTCCTTATGCCACCTGTAATATTCAAATGATGTTTAACCTTGTGTCGGTTTAATGCCGTGATCGATAAAGTGATGGGAGTGCATGCAATGTGCCATGTATAGTGGTAGCCACAAACCTCTTTTGTGTGATAGGGCATCATATCAAGACGAGGGGGAACAACCACTATTGGACACCCTACTTGGGATTTTTCATTGTTTGACACTAAAATCATGTTATTTTTTCTATTTAAAATGTAAGACATTAGAATTGTTAGCTTGAAAATATTTTACATTGAATTTATTTATTGTTTGTGTTCTCAATGTTTTACATTACAAGTGTTAGAAGATGTTTGATACTAGAATTGTTTGTTTGTGTGAATGTTTGACATTAAAATTATTTACTTGTTTGAAGAAATATTTGACATGAGAATTGCTTGCTCGCTTATGTTTTCAATACTTTATGTTAGAATTGTTTGTTTATTATGTTTTCAAAAAGTTTTGCATAAGAGTTATTTACTTACATTTGCCTTATTTGTGTAATTTAATTATTGTATAGATTTATTACTTAACATTAGAATTATTTGCTTGTTTAAAAATAGAGTTATTTTCCCCTTACTCAGTTGTTATTATTAAGTTTGTATTTTTCTCATTATCATATTTGCTCCATATTTTAGTGCCACTATTAGAAGAAGTTATATTTTATTGGGCACTTTTTCTCATTTGAAATTGTGTCCATTATTCTCCATTACATGTTACTTCTCTTTATATATCCATAATGTTTTAGGATTGCTTTTCTTATTTAATATGCAAGATGTTATCATGAGGAATATTTTTTCTTAGATTCAATATCATAAAATTTAATTTATTAATATTAATAAAAAGTTCAACAAAAATGTTTAGGAATAAATTTATGAAATACCATTTTAAAGAAAAATTGATTTAAAAAAGTTAATGGAGTCGTGCAATAATTGATTGAATCATTTAATCGCGAGTGTAATCACGTTTAATCGGCGTATTATATTTTCCTATATAACAAACAATTCACCTTGAAGAAGAGTTAAACATTATATAACATTAATGGTTATTAGTTTTTGCAATCACAACTCAATTAATTAAATGTTTTCATAAAACTAAAGCTAAACATTATATGACAACTCTAAATTAAAATGAGTTATACATCTAAAATTTAATTTAAAAATAGAGAAATCATTAATAATGTCAATCATCAACATACTCATAATATATTTTATAAATCAAACAACAACAATATCAACATGATATGAAAAAACATAATATGCATGAATGATATGCATATCAATATGCATGTCAAATTTACATCTCATGAAAATCAATAATCGTGTCATATATGCATCTCGGGTCAAATATAAAACAAGCAATATACACATGAAATGCAATTGTTAACTAGGTTCAATACTCACATCAAATAACAATATGAAAGTAGAGTACCAAATATGTCTTTGTTAGGAGGTATAGCACTCGATGTGACCATATCTTGTAAAATATCATGGATGTTAGTTTTTATAGCATCAGATGTATTCTAGCCATGAAATTTGGTGGAGAGGCTAGAATACATGTATTATCCAAAACCTAGAAATCGTTCTAGAAATTCCACCTAGAGACGACTTAATTAAAATAATTAATTGTTTTTTAAATGATTCCTAAGTCTAAACTTAGGAAATATGATTAATTAAACGGTATTAATTAAGTCATTGTGAGAATCTTCTAGAAGAAGACATGGATCGATTTCTAGTTAATCTTAACCATCGATTATGTTTTAACCTTGGTTGTTGATGTCTCAACGAGAGATTATAAGAAGAAATTCGATGGGGTTTGGAGAACACGCATTAGACACTAGCAATTTGAATTCAGTGGCAGATCGAACTCTAGATTAGCAACACTAAGCTGCCGAAGAGAAAGCTAATAACCTCGAATAAGTGAAATAGGAGAAAAGATAGTAAGGTTGGAGGAATTTTTTCCAGCTTCGGTGAGTGCATTGTAGAGAGGCAGTGAGTTCCATAGAGAGGCAGTGCATAGCACCATAGAGGTAGCGCAATGCTTCAGAGGGGATTATGTATTTTGCTAGGGAGAAGAAGTGATTCAATGCCAGAAGCCGGAGAGAGAGTATGGATGCCAAAAGGGTCCATCTTCTAGACAACAACTAATCAGATCGCGAGATAGAAGCAATTCTGAGTTGTGGGACACAAAACTGTGTAGGCTGACGTAGGGACTGCGTAGAGGCAGCAAAGAGCAGCTCATCTTGAGCTAAGGTCAGTGTCGGATTGCTAGTGGGAATGATATTTTTCTCACTAGACTTATTGTCAATCATTTCTCTGTATGGACTGCTAGATTTGAGCATCCATAGTTTTGCACTCAGAGTTACTACTACATAATAATAAAACCCTCAGTTGTTGCATCGGTTTTCCCAAGTTGGGTTTTTCCGAGGACATTGGTCCAAAAATAACTTTGTATTTGTGTGTGTGTTTGAATCTATTCTTCTAGTATTATTTTTCTTCCGCAGTATTTTATTTATGAAGGCTACAGTGTATTAGTTTCGATAATTACCATAGAATATAGTAAATAACTTGTTGAATTGAGGCTTATGTGATCCATAACAGTTATAAGAATGGTTTCGACGTAAATCACATGTAGAAAACATTTATCAACACGTTTCGAACCAACCAAGGTGGTTCATCCTCAGATCTTTTAACAAATAGAAGAAACTTAATCAGTTTCCAGAGTAGGATTCCGGATTTCAAAATTTTCACAATGGATATCTAATATTGAGAAATAGAAAATGTGGAGGAGGAGGGGGGAAAAGTGAGTGGATTTGTGGAATCTAGTGTTATTGGTGACACTTATGGAGGAGGAGATGGTGGTGGTGAGTGGTCTAGTTGATGATGCATGAGGTGGAGGAGGTGGATTAATGGATGATATAGTTGTTGATGTATAAGGAAGAGGATTAGGAGGTGGTGGGTGGATGGATGGTCCAAATATCAATGCAAGTGAAGGAGAAAGAGGTGATGTTAGTCAATAAATTGGTGTAGGACCATGTGGTGGAGAATCATGTAGTGGAGGAGGAAAAGGGGATGTAAATTGATCTAGTGTATGATAGGGTGGTGGAGCATCAAAATATGGAGGAGGAAAATGAGATACTAGTCATTTTGGTGCAAGACCAAGTGGTGAAGAATGATGCAATGGAAGAGGACAAAGGGATTTTAGATATTCTAGTGTAGGACTTGGTGGTGGAGAACCATGTAGTGGAGGGGGGTGAAGAAATTCAAGTCACTCTAGTGTAGGACCAAGTGGTGGAGAATCAAGAGGTGGAGGATCAGGATCATCATCATTAAATGATGGTCCATATGTTGCATTGAGTGCCATCCCTCAACCTCTTGATGAGGTTAAGGGCATTAACAACATAATGCATCAATTGTGTCATGTCACAGGAAAGTTCCACCCATTTGTTAAAGAGCTTTAGGTCTTGTAAGATCTATTGTACATGCCCATGTACCACTCCTTAACTAACAATTAGACCACATGTGTGATCCTCCATCTAACTTTGAACCCCATAGCCTGGCCTATGTGGCATGTTAGGTCTATGAACTAGAGGTTGTTGATCTACCTCATCCATCTCCTATTATGTTTGGGTAGTCTCATCCCTTACACATGAGTTGATATCTACAAAATTATAGACAATAATAATAATATAATTAAAACAAAATATTACAATAAATTGCATGTGCATTAAATAAGGGAACAAAAATATGCAACTAGACTTATTAAAATATAATAATAATATTACCTCGACCTTCTAGTAGCTTGGCCAAAGTAAATAGGAACATCCTCTCCAATTGATTCCTGTGTATGGGTACTTTACAAGATTTGGGATTGGATTGACCTCTCCAACCAAAAAAAGATAATCTCTTTACAGGCCATAATACATGACAACTTTGCATGGCCCCTCTCGAGTAACATTTTCTCCCACATGCGCATACATGCATCAACCATAGGCTTAGGAGGGAAGTGAACTACTATCAGTCAAGTGGCATGAAACCTCTCAAAGAATTAAGTAAATAACTTTGACCCAAATGGGAAGAATAACCTCCCATAAAAAACAGAGCAAAAATGATCTATAACAAAAGAAAATTGTCTCAAAAATATCTTTGACCACCTAATTAGTTGACGGATTTGAACTAAGTTATCGACATAGTACATTAAGTGGAAATTACTGGACTACCCAATCAAAGGTAAAGAGTACATGTGGCATGATAATATGGGATATGTACCTAGCACCTTCTGCAATGAATGAATCTATCTAGAACTAGCTACCAACAACTTGGAATTTTGTAGCATGACCAAAGTGCAAGTTATGATGTCTCTACACATGTGCCATTTGGCTCTCTCGTGCAATTCCAAGTGGTATATCATGGAAGTGGGGCCAATCATACCTCTTCCTAGATAATCCAATGATAAAATAAATACCCTCCTCCATTGGTTGATACCACAAATCAGGACCAACCCTAAATTCTTGCCTAACATGATACCAGCGATAGATCAATTGTAGTAAAAATGTGAACTTCCCCTTGAGGGATTTAGCTTCCTAATAAAACTTAATTAACGAAACATTCATTAAAAGTACATGCATATGAGGTGCGATAGGGTGAGGGATCCTCTCCCTCTCCCTTTCTTTAGCCCCCCATTTAGCTACAAAATTGTACATGTCAACCTATTTCCGTTACTGTGACTCCTATGCTCATCATCATTGTCTTTACATACAATTTATTTTATACACGTATATGGACAAAAGAAATTGAAATTATAAATCACATACATGTATAAAAGTATTGCATTTATCAAAACTGAAAATAATTTGTGTTTGCAAAATAAATGTGGTAAACTAATTGGTATGCCTTCAGTGGTTCATATACATCAAATACAATGTCCTATATCAGAAAAACAGGCATTGGCATAACTATTGTGTTATATGTTAATTGGCTCATTGGTATGACTATAATGCACCATCATATGTGGCACATTGGTGTAGTTATGGTGCTCCATCACATGCAGTTCACTGATGCTACATATTAATTGAACACGGTTCACTGATGCTACATATTAATTGAACACGGTTCACTAATGCTACATATTAATTGAACACACTATTGTGATAAAATTTTGAATACAAAACTCAAAAATTGTGCACAAAATAAAATACTTGATGCATGATTTCTTCAAAACATAATGTGCTCTGCAAATACTGCACTACAGAGTCTGCACTACAAACAATGCTACTTGCTATTTGAAGCACCAATGCTTCTTTAGTCACATGACACACTACATTACTAATTTTAAAGTATATACCTTCAATTTCTTTTTTGCTAACCCAAAATTGTCGGTGTGTTGTTCCTTAAAGAGGTGATGCGTACTGCGTTGGGGCATAATTTTTGGCAACAAGCATTGTTAATGTCGTAATGCTCCAAGTCATTTATTGAACTAGTGTGACATATTCTCTATAATGCATTAGACATTTTTGGTGCTTTATCTAGCATATCGAGGCATGTTTGGTAATTGGAAACCTAATTTGAGTTGGTGTATTTTGTTTCTTAACACATCATGGCTAAAAAGTCATCGTGAATGCACTGCACAGATGCTCCATGTATATTTATAAGATGCACTAAGATGTGTCTAGTACGATTCAAATCAGTGAAGTAGATCACACATATCTTTTTTTTAATTGAGAAAAAAGAGAATTTTAAATTTTAATACAGTGACAATGAAAATAAGGAGGTAACAAAAAATCTACATGGCCTCTTCCCCACCAAGAGGCATGGTTGCCTCATAAAGTAAACATGAAAAAGTACATCATTTTCCAAAAGTTGAGAATGAATCGAATCGACTAGAAAATCTGTTGAACCGAGGAAGGAACATTGCATAGAACTAGAAATGGGTGATCATCAAAGAGAGTGAGTATCAGTGCTTGTGGAAGAGATTGGAAGCATGGAAGGGATGATTTGTGATAATTAAATTTGGTTTGATAATTTTTTTCATTTTACCTTATTGTGATGTGCTTGATAATAAGATAGATTGGGGTGTTTCTTTTACTCAAATGCACTGATGTGGTTTTTAAAATTTACACTAGCATGATGCACTAGACATAGTGTTATGAAACCAGCTCACAAAAAGATAGAAAAGATAGATCAACGCCTTAGAAATAAGCCTCTTCGAGGGGGCAATCTCCTTTACATTACACAAATGAATAATTTTAGATGATTCAAATGACAAAACCTCCTTTCTATATATAGGAGTCTAAGGGGTCACAATATAACCAATCCGACCTAACAATAATAATATAAAGACACAAAAATAACAATAGAGGGATTCTACGAGGCACAATAATAACAATATGGGGACAATAGGGGCACAACAATAATAATAAGGGATATAAGGACAATAGTAATGGGGGAATCACTAGTATTATAGGGACCTAACATGCCATTCTCCTTCAAAAAAGTGTTGTCCTCAATGCTTGAGTAGTTTTGAATGCTTCTATATAAAATTTGCATCCTCCCATGTGTAATCTTCAGCGGATAAGTTCTTCTACTTGATGAGATACTTCGAAATTGATCGATTTCATAGTTGTTTAGTTCTTGTTTCTGTGACTGCTTCCAGTTCCAATATCATTTTTCCTTCCTCGTCAAGTTCTGGAAATATTGTTTGAACTGGGAGCTGGTCACCTATAACCTTCTTTAAACATGAAACATGGAAAACTGGGTGCACTCGAGAAGCTACAGGAAGCTCCAATTTGTATGTCATAGTACCAATCTTTTGCAACACCTTGTATGGACCATAATAATTACTTTTGGTATAATTATTATCCTTCTTAGCTTGCTTGAGGGACATTTGTTTATATGGTTGTAGCCATAGGAATACCCAGTCACCTACATCAAAACTTCTTTTGCTACGATGTTGATCTGCCTGTTGTTTCATTCTATTCTGCGCCAATGTGAAGTTATCCTTTAAGAGTTGGAGAACTTGTTGTTGATGCTCGATGTGATGTTCCACTGCTTCAACCTTAGAATTTTCTCTTAAATATGATGTGATGGATGGTGGATGATATCCATAAAGTGCCATAAATGGGGTAATTTTTGCTACAGTATGAAAGGAAGTGTTACACCACCATTCAGCCAGAGAAAACCATTTGACCCATTATGTCTATTTATCATATAAAAAGAAACAAAGATATCCTTCCAAACATTCTTTTACTATCTCAGTTTGACCCATTAGATTGAGGATGATAAGATGAGCTATGAGCTAACTGAGTACTGAGACAAGAAAATAGTTCTATCCAAAAATTTCCAATGAAAATGGGATCTCTATCGCTTATAATAATCTTTGGGTTTTGATGTAGCTTTTGAATTGTTTCCATAAATGCAGTAGAAACTGTACTGGCTTTAAATGGATGTGATAATGCACAAAAGTGTGCATGCTTGGTAAGTCTGTCAACTACCACCATGATGACACTCTTTCCCTCAGACTTGGGTAAACCTGTGATAAAATCCATTGA